>JBAMJV010011768.1:0-23038 GCA_037951105.1 Echinarachnius parma
TTTAACTGCCCTCTTGCCATGGGTAATTCTTGCTATATCAAACGCTTGATCAGTCCGTTCGTCTGTTATGCTTGTGTTTGCTAAGTGTGAATTAAATTTACAGTGCGTCTACACCAAGGCCAAAAGTCAATTTGTTTGAAGACAAAATAATGATTGAAGTTTTTCTTTCAATTTCAATTATATAATGACCAGTTTCAAGGCAGTTGCGTCACTTTTTTTTACATTCACATAAGAGTTATAAAATATTCTTTCATGGGGTCAAAGGATTGCATATACACTAATGTGTGTTGTTTTTTTATCAGTGCATTGTTCAAAACTGTTATATAACATCATATTCAAAATATAACAATATTCCGAATAAAACTTTGCAAATAATTGACATGTATACGTGCTAAGGGAAATATGATGGAAATGATACAAGCTTGGGAAGCCCCCATGCCAGGGGCAATTTAGTTTTGATTATACGACTGTACAAAGTAAACTCGCTGATAAACAGATGAGATCAGAAATAGAATATCGGTCATAAAGGTTATCGTGCATAAACAACCCAGGTTTCCAAGTTGTAACTCTAACAAAAGATACTTTTGAACAGTGGCGTAGCGTGGCCAGGCTGGTTGGGAGGGGGGGGGGGGGGGCATATGGGTGGGGGGGGGAGGGGTAACGTTTTTTTGTTGTAGGCACACCTATTTGTTTTGCTTTACTTCTATATCTCCTTTATGATTTGTATTATTTTTTTTTATTTGTGGGGGTACAAATCCTCCTGTGCACCCCGTAGCTACGCCACTGATTTATTATAAGTCATTATATATACAAATGTGTTCATAAATACATAATGTATCAAGTAGTTGGGCAGCTAGGTCCATATTGTTATACAGGCAGGCTGTTTACTATATATTTTTCTTTCTAAAACAACTATTCTGTACGATAACATTCATGCTTCAATATAAATTAGACACTTACAGTATATACTGTATACATTAATTGATGATATAATGTTCAAAGTACTTCGGTCTTCTAAGCATATTGATTGGGTAACAAGTGCATGGGCAAACATGTTATCAAATACAAGGACTATTACGAATATTTACATGATTACAACTAGAATACCAATTATCAACTGCCCTCTTGCCATGGGTAATTCTGGCTGTAAACAGTTAGATGTGTTTACAGTCTGTACGCCCTCTTTGGACCCGATAAAACCTGTGTCAAAACTGTCCACATGCTTGATCAGTCCGTATTACATGATTATAACTAAACTGAGCGCCAAAAGAAACTTATCACTTCTTCAGAGCGGCGCTCACTAAAATCCATAGCATCAAATTGAATCATTTTTAAACACAGATAAGTTATCATTCTCCTTATGAAGCATATCTGAAAAATTAAAAGGTTGCTTTTGCCAAAAAAGAGAAAAATTCGATGGAATCGTACAGGTCACTTTTCAAAAATCACAGAAACTGCTCGCCTTCCGGGCACGGAGCTCGGTACGGACAATAGCCAGTCTGGTGGTTACATAACCCGCCTTTGAAGTTGAATGAATGGCTATTGAAAGTTCTGAATAGACCACCTTTTGTGAAGGTTCGCAGCGAGCAGATTCTGTGATTTTTGAAAAGTGATCTGTAGCAATTCCATCGCTTTTTTCTCTTTTTTGGCAAAAGCAACCTTTTAATTTTTCAGATATGCTTCATAAGGAGAATGATAACTTATCTGTGTCTAAATATGATTCAATTTGATACTATGGATTTTAGTGAGCGCCGCTCTGAAGGAGTGATAAGTTTCTTTTGGCGCTCAGTTTAGAATAAAAATTATCAGCTGCCCTCTGGCTATGGGTAATTCTGGCTATATCACACTCTTGTTCGTCTGCCTTGATTGTGCTTGCCATGTGCGAATTATAATTGAAGTGTGTCTATTATACGTTAAGGCTATTGCGCATATTAAATTTGAAGAATAGGTTATTATTTTGTTTGAAGACAAATTATTTTTTTGTTTACATTTAATTTCTTAAATGAGCAGTTTTGAAGGGATAGTACAGTTTTGGTAAGGCTGAGCTTTATCAACCAAAACCTGCACAATCAAATTACAAACTGATAGTTATAACTCCATCATGCTACGCCACTGCTTTTGAGAGCATCAGCTGATACTTTTACACCAACATAAAAGTATCAAGTATTAAGGCAGATCATTTATATACTTCATTAGTTTTCTTTGTAAAATAGCAATTTTGTATTGGGGTAAAGAAGTTTAATATCACCCATGTCACCCAGTATCTGTTGCGGTGGGGGGGGGGGGGGGGGGGGGGGGGCTTACGCGTCCATCCTCTCCAATAATTTGGATACAATAAAACAAACTTAAATCGAGGGGGGGGGGGAAGGGGTTTCGTGTCCTATAATAATTTTGATAAAATAATTTAAAAACAAAAGATATCTGAACAATAAAGGAAAAACTCATGTACATCCCGCATTATTTACGCGCCCCCAAACAGTCAGACCATGCTACGCTGCTGCTTAAAGGGATTTAGTAACTTTGTTGACATGTGCAAAAAGTGATGAATGGTTGATGCAATGTATACTGTTGTTATCTCATATGTCCACAGGGTATTGTGTGAAAATTCCAAGTCAAATGGACATTGCATGGCCAAGATATGAGCGAAAATGCAAAGTGATATTCACTAAACTCACTGCACTCACTTTGTACATGTTGTACACGGTTTCAAAACTCCCCCAGAGTTTTTCTTATCTGAATACTTCGATCGTACATATCTTTGTAACGAAAGGGAAATTTGAAAAACCGAAACCTGTCCCATGATTTTATTGTTAATACGAATACAATAAGGTATGAGGGAACCGCTAGAATTAAAATATTTTGAGGATTTGGACAATGTTACTAAGTCCCTTTAACACCACCGTCGTTACTTATATCATCATATTGTTTTGAACAAAATGTAAGGCTACTTAATATCTATAATCATACAGTCACTGGTAAACTAAGTATTTGTATTATAATTATTGGTATGAATTTCATTATTATAATTATTATTATCATTAATATTAGTATTATTAATATTATTATTATTGTTGTCATTAATACTATTATAATCATTAAGGTATCCTGGCGATTGTTTGCTCTGTACATAATCTTTTTATTTATCATTTAATAATCGAAGATACTCAATAGAGTGATGCAGTACGTATGGCATATTTCTGAAAAGTTTCAAAATGTTAAGTTTATGTAACATAAGTGCATTCTTTAGTCCTACACATCTGGAGGACAGAGTGACGGTATAGTCATAAGCATTCAACCATCGACTGATATGACTGATTTACGGAAGATGTAAAGCCTATCAGGAGTGCAGAAGGCTATCTCCCCGGATTTGAACTCTTGCATGTAATACCAATACCTGTTTGGAACTGTTGGTTTCTGTATCACGTGGTCAGTGACGAGAGTCGCCATGTGTTGTAGCGCACTCGTGTATCGCTCGATGGTGACTCTGTCCTTCTCCTCGTTCACCGTGGCTATGAGGATCGTATCATCCTTGCATACTGCAGGATGTATGTCCGTGTCTGTACTTTTGATAAGCGAGTGCTGTTTAACGCCCGTCTCGTTTATCACCCATGCCGAGTTACTGAAAGCATGCACGACCAGCATCTTACTTAATTTCATCGCAAATGTCTGGGTCGGTTCATACTCACCACGTGCTATCTCCCTGATCGGCCTCCCACCTTTTGAAGTGAATACCTGAATCTTATTGGCTTTCCTGTGACTAACATAGATGTGATCATCGCTGTCTACAGTTATATCACCAAACCCACCTTCATCCCAACTCAGAGTCTCAAACCTCGCATCAACCTTCTCCCATCCTTGTGTGTACAAGAACACATTGAGGACATCCTCGTCAGTATCACCCGAGTCGCGTACAGCACACCGGCCATCGGACAAGAAGGCTATCCCGCCAACATACAGCTTATTGAGCACTTTCTGCTGCAGCTTCCCGTCAGTAGAGTATATCTCGATACCACACTCTCCTTCGCTACATCCTACTGCCATCCTACCGTCTGGTGTGGCAGCCATGCAATTCATGGTATCAGCTGTAGAGAGGGCTACATTGGCTTTCGGGATCCACTCGCTGTACTGCACTTTTCCCAGCTTTGCTCTGCTTAACTCTTGATCCTGCTCATATGTCAGCTTATCCACACGACCTGACACCTCTAGCACACTTGCACTTGATGGATCATCCTCACCAAGGACTTGCGTTAACTGATCGCATAGTGCTTCTCGAATTGCTACCGTATCTACTTCCAATGGAGACTGGCCGCTGTTGATAACCAGCGAATTAGCATTTATTAGTCTCTCAACTAAACGATCATCTTGGATATTAATTTCTTGTAACTCCCGACATAGGTTTTCCTTCTGAGCCTTGCACTTCCTATCAAGTGCTGCTTTATCTTCTTTTAACCTATCGATCGCCTCGTTGTACGTCGTGTCAATTTTACTACTGAGCGCATCAATGTGCTTGACTACCTTTCCTTTCGCTGCATCGACGAGTTCAACATGTTTCATCACATTTGAAAGTTTGGCTTCGGCTTTCTTTCGGAGGGATTCGGTGTCGCGGGAGAACGAATCTTTATACTCATCGGCACTTGTCACCGTGTGACCTTGTTTGTCATGTTTAAACATACATCTTATGCAGATGAGCTTCTTACACGTGATGCATACATCCTTGCATTCATCTCCTACCCCGGCCTTGTGCTCTTGACAAAGAACCTTTCTCTTGGGCACTACCTTACCCTGTTTCACATCATCCGCACTGACGACAACGTGACTCGCATTCGGTTTCAATTTCCCATGGATCTCATGGCAGACTTTACGCAAGTAATGTTCACAGTTAGAACAGTAGTAGTCCGCTTCCAACCCACTGTCACAATTACTGCAGTGCTGCGCACTGATTTTAACGTCAGAGACAATGCCTTTTATGGGAAAGTTAGTCGGCAGACTCGAAACACCCTGACCCCCAACGGCAGTAGCACGGCGACAGACCGGACAAGAAACATAAGCGCGCCTTGCTTCAGTTGTTTGGGCAGATAGGAGACATTGCACACATGCTTCGCAGAAGGTATGGCCACAGGAAAGCTGCTTAGGCTCTTCAAGGAGGGAAAAACAGATCGGGCACTCCAGGTTTTTCATCACAGACTCAGCGCTTTGAAAGCTTGCCATCTGTGAGCAAAGTAGTAGGACAATAAATAGAGAATTTGGATGACCAGCCCTGCCTATTTGATCACGATACGGTCTAAAGACATGATAATAAATACATTTTAAAATGTCAGAGGTGCAACATGTTTTTATAAAGGGATCTAGTAACTTTGTCTGAACCGACCAAAACTCACTTGCTTATACAGTATGTCCCCACAAGAACGGTACAGTCGACAAATAATTGTTTTAGGTATGATGGAAATTTAGAAGAAAACAAATCGTATTTGGTGTCATATAAAAGAAAAGAAATCGGGTTTCCTGATCATTTTTTATCTCAGCTCATTTGGATGTGTCAATTGTGAGATATTGTGGATTGTTTGCAGTACATCGAAATCCACTTATTGTTGTGTGCACTTTATGACAGTGGCGTACCCAGGATTTTTTAAAGGGGAGGGTTTTGCCTCCAAAAAATTTCTGTCAGCGGGGGGGGGGGGGGGGGTGGGGGGGGGGGGGGTTAGTAGTAGAAAATTTTCGAAGCCGAGGCCAAGTACCTTCAAAATTTTCGAGACCGAGTCCGCTAATTTTCGAGACCGAGACCAAGTCCCAGTAATTGCGAATCCGGTAAGCGGGGGGGGGGGGGGGGGGGGGTTGGGGGGAGGGGTTGGGGGGGGGGTGGGGGGGGGGGTAGTCGTAGAAAATTTTCGATGCCGAGACCAACAATTTACGACATTTTCGAGGCCGACACCACTGTATCTCTACATTTTCGAGGCCGCTGCCCCATTTTCGAGGCCATGAAAATTTACGGTCGAGACCGCTTAAATTTGGTCTCGAGACCATTTAAAATTTGAAAAGGGGGGGGGGGGGGGGTTCAAATCCCCAAAACAGTCATTTTTAGATAAAAGGGGGGGGGGGGGGGGGGGTTGAACCCCCTAACCCCCCCCCCCCCCTAGGTACGCCTATGCTTCATGACTTACCAAAACCTAATTATGTTCAGAGCAAAAAAGTGCGACATGTATTAAAGGGGCCCTGCAAACCAAATGCATGTTGAGATCTGTTCATCTGTATTAGTGTACACATTCAATATTTGATAACTGTTGGAATTAAATATGTTTTGTATATTTTTTAACATTTTATCATTTATTTTTCTTCATGTTGCTAAGCCCCACCTCCTAAAAAACCCTCCAGAGAAAATTCTATTGATGACCTTCTGTGACATCATCTGTCAATCACTGGTCAGCTACCATGAGATTAACAAAATATGAAAGTACAAAAAGAACAACCACGCAAAAGCATGCCCTGCATACCTCCATGCAATAGCTAAGACATTGATTTTCTTCTGACATAGCAACAGCTATTGCAATTGAAGGTGTGTGAGTTGGTATTCTATTCAACCGTGTGATGCTATTGTGATTAGGCACTCAGCTTGGGTGAAGATAACTTCTTTGTAACTGAGTAGTGAATGGCTGATGATGTCACAACAGGTCAACAATAGAATTCTACTCTGGAGAAGTTTTCAGAAGTGTGGGCTTCACAATATGGAGAAAAATAATTACTAATTTAGTAAATTTTTACAATGTTTTAAAATAAACAAAATATGTTTGGGTCAAATAGTTTACAAATAGTTGATGTGTACACTAATAGAGATGAAGAGAAGATAACATGCGTTTAGTTTGCCTGGCCACTTTACGTCATTATTCAATGGCTAAATATGATGCTTAAATATGTTATTACCATTGTCTAAAATCCCTTTTAATGGATTTCACGCCTTTCGTTGAATGAACAGAGGCTTTACAAAATCCGACGATTCGTCTACTGAAATAGTGTTATATTAGTATTGCGTGTTATTACAATGCGAACCTTTGCTACACTTTGAAAGACACTTGATGGTCTCGATATTCAAACACAAAGCTCGACAAAATGTCTACCAACGATTCCAGTTACGACTGGCTCTACGATCAGTCGTATGAGCTGGGTATAGGTAGAGCAGGTATGTGACGTCACATTTCCAGTCGTAGGGCCTTACGACCAGTGAATCGTGGCAAAATCGTATAGTGTGCGGCGGGCTTAACAGTAACACGGCAATCACCTTTAGTTTTGCGACACCGTAAGGAATTGTCAAAAGTGCTAGGAACCTGAGGCAATCAGAATCCTGCAGCCACGAGCGTAGCGACTTACGTAGTACCTATTCATCAGGGGGGAATGAATGAATAGATCACCACCCCCCTCAATTGAATGGGTATCCTATTTATCAATGGCATGTCTACGCCCGTGCCTGAAGCAAAGTCAATTTGGAAGAACTCTATCCGGAAAGTTGGCTCTTAAAGGGGGTATCCCACTGAGCGGCGAACGTTTGCGAACATTTGCGAATATAGTGAATTTGGGATTTTGCCAGGATTCGTTAAGGCCCAGTCCCATACTGACGATTTTCACGGCGATTCGCAACGATTTGACATTCGTCGAGAAAATCGCCATGGTCGTGTTGCATCGTGTTACATCGTATCGGTTCTTCCCCCAAAACCGTTGCGCATCGTGAAGAAAATCGTGAAAGCGGAGCCAAATCGCCGTCTTAATGCGGCGTTCCCACTGTCGTGCGATTAGTTACGATCGCCACGATTGGCCATTCGTATCTGATCGTGAAGTAATCGTGGTGATCGTATCAGATATTATCAGATCGTAAGGTCAGTCGTGGCAATCGTGTTGATCGTAGGACATTTTTGGAACGGTTCAAAAAATTTCTACGATCAACACGATTAATTATCAATCGTAATCATCGCATCGGATCGTATTGGATCGTATTGGATCGTAACAAAGCGCATCTAATCGTGCTTCCAAATCGTGGTGATCGGGATCAACCTTGGACACCACGCTCTGTTAAGATGTGATGCGATCTCCCACGATCTGTTACGATCTATGGCGCTATGTCGGGTACCATTGTACACGACCTAACACGAATGACTCACGAGCAGATACGAGTTGATACAGGTAGATACGAGTAAATGCGAGTAGATACTAGTAAATGCGAGTATATACGATTATTCACGCTTTCCACGTACGTTCACGATCTGTTATGAGATTTCGCGCCCATATATACCGGACAAGAATGAATGCGAGCACATCGTAACTGTCAACTTGCACTTGCTTGTAATTTTGAAGCCTTTGAGAGATGCCACCCAAGGGTACAAGACGCAAGAAGGGAAAGGGCCAGACTATCACACCCCCTGAGCCTGACCCAGTCCAGCCAGAGGCAGCACCAGAGGAGGATGAGGAGACCACCCCCACCCAGAAAGCAAAGAGAAAGAAAAAACAGTACCTGACTTCACTGACTGAAAAGCAAAAAGTGGAGATTATCGAGTTCCTCATAAAAAATTAGGTTCTCTACAGCAAACTCCTTGCGGGTTTCATAGATGTCACCCAGAAGGGGGATCTCTGGGCTGCCACGATAGACACTACTGTGGCGCAACTTAAAACATGGTACACAAACCTGAGGACCATGATAGGCCGGCTGAATAAACGCGCCAAGAAGAGTGGGTCAAGAGGAGATGTCATTACTGACATGAACAGCACCGAGAAGTGGGTATAGGATAAGTTTTCCTTTTTGATCCCTTACACTGAGATGGTGGATGCCGGAAACGTGGCCTCCTTTGCAGCAGCAGCAACAAGTGCCGCATGGCGTCATGAGGTATAGTTCCTGAGTGCGAAGGCGTCATCCCCCAGGATGGAGAAGGGCATGTCTTGGTGGTCATCATGGCTTGCAGTCAGAGGGCAGGGTGAGGGAGTCCTAGGGCTTCCTCTTCCAGCTTTTGAACAGCTCAGAGTCACCAAATATATGAGAATCCGACATGTGTCATTTTCCACCAAACTCGATCCACACAAACTTGCAATCTGCATCCACCATCGCTAGGATTCGTATCAGAAAAGGCCTTTGTAATTGTAGTACAGACTGCCAGTGTGGTGTGGCTTCTTGATAGCAATGTGTTTGCCATCCAGGGCTCCAATGGCGTGGGGGATGTTCCATCTCTGCTCTTAGATACGACTGTCCAGGCTTCGGGGGCCACAGGTAGGCTAAACACATCATCTTTGTACGCTTGCACAATTGTCTGGCACACTTCTGGAACTAACTCTGAGATACTGGACACTTCACACCTGAGGGCATACGCAAGGGACCGATAGTTATTTCCAGTGACAAGGTGACTCAATGTCACTGCCAGTCAGTCCAGGTGAGAGGGGTTTTCTGGAACTTCACCGAGACTTCACCGAAGAGCTGTGGTGTATTTTTGGAACGCTACTGGATCTTCCAGCCACAATTGGGTGTCTATGAGGCTGGAGAACTGGCCAAGCTGTTGTCTCCTCTCCTCTCCTCTAAGAGCCATGGTTGCAATCAGCACTGCCTGACTGCAGCTCTCTTGGCCCTTTGTGGTTGGGTTGTGGCGGGTCTGGCTGCTGCTCGTCTTCTTCCTATCTGGTGATAATGTAAGCATACGATAATGTAAGCATGGCAGAAGTTGAGGATGATGACAACGTGACATTTTCAGTGTTGAGGATGATGAGAACGTGACATTTGCAGTGTTGAGGATGATGACAACGTGACATTTGCAGTGTTGTGGATGATGACAACGTGATATTTGCAGTGTTGAGGATGATGACAACGTGACATTTGCAGTATTACTATACTGCAAATGTCACGTTGTCATCAATAACTGTGGGTTGTAGTATTCACTCTGTAGAATTGTTCAAGAAACAATTAAGTCCATGGTCAGTCGGGCTGTATATATATCCGTCGGAGTCCAATCGTAGCTCAAATCGTGATCACTCTCGATCCTCATCGTGAAAGACATCGCGACCACAATCGTATCATATCGCAACAGAGCGCATCGTTTCGTGATGAACGTATCGGAAGGTATCCGAACGTATCTGCACGTACCCGATCGTCCCAAATCGGGGACCCCGATCGTGATGATCGTGTCACATCGAGACCCAATCGTGGACTCAATCGGGACAATCCTATCGGAACGTATATGATCGTATCTGAACGGGAGACCAGATCGTGACAGATCGTGGCACCTGAAATTGACCAATCGTGACCATATCGCATCCAAGCGCACCAGATCGCACCAGAACGTATCGACTCGCATCACCTCGTATCTAAACCTGAAATTTCAGAGAAGTTCCACGATCAGCTACAAATGGCCAATCGTGGCGTTCGTAACGGGTCGCACGACAGTGGGAACGCCGCATAAACTGTTCAAAACAATCGCCACGCCACGACGATTTTCAAAAAAAATTGTTGTATTTACCGTTGCATATTCGTGTCACGTCGTTCCACATCGTTGCAATTCGATGCGACTCGTATCGCTACGTCGTGAAGATCGCCGCTTTCCTTTTTTGAACTGACCATAGGCGTAACAACTTACGTAATACCTATTCATCACGAGAGGGGGAGGGGGTGAATGAATTATAAATCACCCCCCTGTTGAATTGTATAAATGACAGATCTACGCCCATCGAACTGACTCAAACAAGTCCGATTGTTCATGGTGCACTGCCCTATTGTTCCATAAAAAGAATGAAAGGAAATCGTCGCGACATGGCGATAGTTTTGAGCAGTCCCAAAACATTCGTTGTGCTAACACGATTCATGGCGTTCTTCGCGATGCGCAACGGTTCGCAGAACGAATTACAACGACTCGCAACGAACTACAACGACTCGCGACGACGTTTTTCTACCGCAATGGTTAAAGACAAAAGAAGAACGAACAGAATCGTCGAACAACGACGAAGAACGAATATTCGTCTTGAGTCGCCGTACAATTCTTCCAAATTCGTTGTTAAATCGTGGCTAAATCGAGTCGATTCGTTCTAGTAAATCGTTGCGAGATGTTGCGAGTCGCCGTGAAAATCGTCAGTATGGGACTGGGCCTTAACGTTCTTGTTGATTCGCCAATGCTAGCGATTACATGATCATATTGTTCCTAAATACAATCGACCCATTGAGCGGCGAATGCTTACGAACGTTTGCGAATTTTGGATTAGCCAACTTTTCTGACAAATGTTGGCAAAAATGAGGGTGGCAGAGGCAAACCCTGATTTTCGCTAACATTCGTCAGAAAAGTTGGCGAATCCAAAATTTGCAAAATTCGCTATGTTCGCAAACGTTCGCCGCTCAGTGGGATACCCCCTTGAGGGATCTTAACATCGTTAACGACGTTAACGTCTCCAACTTCAGCTGGTAAAAATGTTGGTGGACTCTAGACATTATGACATCGTTATTATCATATCATAATTCTTAGTGAGAAGACCGAATGTACCCAATTAATGTCCATTGCCATTTTCGGTACAATACGAAAATTGGCACAAATGGGTTTTTGTATAAGGCCAAAAAAAATAAATTGTTTGATTGAGTAACGGGCAACAAAAAATTAGGGTAGGTCGGTAGGTCGGTAGGGATTTCCCCCCCCCCCCCCCCCACAAATACACAAAAACACACACATAACACATCGCAATTGCAAATTCTATTGCAATTTTTTATTTATTTATTTATTTGTTTAAATATTTTTTTTTAATTAAAAATAAAATTCAGAAAAACCTCTAGGGTCGGCGTGCATTAGCGCCGGTATTTTTAGGGGCGGGCGGGTTACGCCAATCCAACCATTTATTTTGCATGGCCTAATCGCATACAATCAGACATAATGCGAGATCCGCTGGAAGTCGAATGAAGCGCATCCGAAAGCATAACCCTTTTCCTTTAATATAGTACCATAATACATAAATATTTTCCATATTATAATATTTAAATATTTGTTTTCCCTGACTGTACCATTCTTTTTGGGACATACTGTATAGTGTTTATGTAATGCATGTTTGTTCTTCTTATTAATAGGAGAATTAAACCAGCTTCAGATTTTTTCAAATATTACCATTTTTAATGAGATATGTATGATTCGATTTGAATATAGCGGATTTGTATCTTCTCTCGTTTTTACTCGGTCATATTCACCCGCGTACGCAGGATTTTTTCAAGGAGGGTGTTTTCGAAGCGCGAAAACCCTTACGGCCGGGGTCCAGGGCAGTAACTGGCATCGTATGACATTATGCTTCCTAACGTGATTATGAAAGTAAAGAAATAAGAGATAGAGACTATAGTCTAGTCGATTAAACTTCAAAACTTCAAACAGGGTATACGTACTCAGGCCCGTCGGAAGGAATTTTAAAGTGGTACGTATACGGTCAACGGATTGGGGGCGTGGCCAAACTGCGTGGGAGCGGAGCACCGCAGGGGGGGGGGGGGGGGAGGGCAGGGGCGGATCTAGATTGTTACTAGGGGGGGGGGTTTCCACGAGCCGCGAAGTGGCGATTTTTTTAACTATTTTGAATCCCCGTAAGTGATTTTTTTTTCACTTTTTTTCACTTTTTTCACTGATACATTTTCACTTGGCAGTCCAAGGGGGGGGGGGGGGGGGGGGGGGGTTAAACCCCTAACCCCACCCCCGTAGATCCGCCACTAGGGGGGATGGGAACTTGGGAAGGGGGTGTCCCCCCTCCCACGGTAGGGAGCTTTTGCAAATTTGGACTCGAAATAATGCAATCTGGTGCATACCTTGGAAGGAAATTTGGTAATACTTAATTTAAGAAAACATTACCCTCTCCCCTCATATGATAAGACCGCTATAAAGTATACAAGCACAATCAAACCTACACACACACACACACACACCAGAAATACACTTACATCGTCCGCCTGTCGTCCGTGCATGTCTATAGATACTTGGTGGAGGGGGTGTGCCCCCTCACACGTGGAGACATTTTGGAAATTGGTGTTTAAAATATCACTGTATAAGTATGGTCATAATTGTTGCAGTTATATATTAGCATTATTATTATGCATTTTGTAAGATTTTTAGAAGATTTAACTTCTAAAAAAAAGTGGGGATTGTTTGTCTTGTACAGGCCACCCCCGCATCAAAAAGTGGGGGTAATCAGATAACTTATTGTCGGACGGCGTGTGCGGCTGAGACCTCTGAACCCATACCCACATCCAAGGGTCATTTTGCTGTAAATAGGTACCCATATCTAAGGATTTCGAACTTCAAATAATATTTCATTTTTAGCTGTAATATAAAACAATGGCCAATCATTTTGCAGTTTTTGATATAATTCTTCATTAGTAAACTGTACCATACTACATGGGCGGCGCCAGGGTATTTTCTTAAGGGGGGCGAAAGTTTATAAGTCGGGGAAGGGTTTGGGAGGGGGTGCCCTCCCCCCCCCCCCCCCCCCCCCCCCTCCCACACCAGGGAACTTTGGTAATTATAAACACCCGAGGTTGTGAAATATTATGTATGTGAGCGAGCGGAGCGAGCTTGAAAATTTTAGTCATTTCATAGCGGAAAATTGCCATTTGTTTCAATATAATTGTATGAGTAAATTCGTTTTTATTGCTTATGATATGGCGATATGAAGGGTTATATATAAACAGGTTGTGAAATATTATGAATGCTAGCGAGCGGAGCGAGCTTGACAATTTTAGCAATTTAACTTCTAAAAAAAAGTGGGGATTGTTTGTCTTGTACAGGCCACCCCCGCATCAAAAAGTGGGGGTAATCACATTTCGGACGGCGTGTGCGGCTGAGACCTCCAAACCCATACCCACATCCAAGGGTCCTTTTGCTGTAAATAGGTACCCATGTCTAAGGATTTTTTTGTGAAAAATTGACCTAGTCTAAGGATTTCGAACTTCAAATATTTAATTTTTAGCTGTAATATAAAACAATGGCCAATCATTTTGCAGTTTTTGATATAGTTCTTCATTAGTAAACTGTACCATACTATACATGGTCGGCGCCAGGGTATTTTCTTAAGGAGGGCGTAAGTTTATAAGTGGGGGGAGGGTTTGGGAGGTGGGTGTCCCCCCTCCCACACCAGGGAACTTTGGCAATTATAAACACCCGAAGTTGTGAAATTATGTATGTGAGCGACCGGAGCGAGCTTGAAAATTTTAGCCATTTCATAGCGGAAAATTGAGATTTGTTTCAATATAATTGTATGGGTATATTCGTTTTTATTGCTTATGATATGGCGATATGAAGGGTTATATATAATCAGGTTGTGAAATATTATGAATGCTAGCGAGCGGAGCGAGCTTGACAATTTTAGCAATTTCACATCGGAAAATCCCAAAATCCCGAGGAAATGAAATGAGGGAGAAAAGAGGGAAAAGGAACGAATGAACACCCAAAACACCCCCCCCCCCCCCCTGCGTACGCGCCTGGTCATATAATTTTTGCACATTAATCACCACTTGGTCACATTTGATCACATACATACAGTACTTTATCAAGACTTTCTCGGCGTTGGCCTACTTACGTTAAAGGGATAGTTGAGTATTGGTCAAACTTAACTTTAGTAACCATTACCATTACAGTACAATGTTATAGTTATAACTTTACCATGCTCGAAAATTATACACAATTACAAACTACTAAGTAAAATCCCTGTTATCATTCAAAAAGAGCCGTTACAACTCAAGAGGACGCTATTTAAAAAATCATAGGTTTTAGAATTTTTGCATACAAAATTGTGCATTTAATGTTTGTTAAAATAATGATTCAATAGAGATATCATCAACGACTTTTCAAAAACCTATTTTCAAAGTAGTCTTTGAGCATTTTTTTGAAATTTTTCTAAAAAGTCTAAATATCGCCCGTGATTGCCGGTGAAAAACATTTTGAATCAAAATATATTTATGCATATTTCAGCCGTTTCTGAACCGATTTTGATAAAAAAAAGTTTATTCTGTCATTAAAGTTGTATGTTCTTTTGAATTTGACAGTCAGTTTTTAATTATCTCACAAAACAATAACGGGGGGGGGGGGGGGGGGGGACTTCGGGAAATACCAATACTCAACACTACCTTTAATCCTAAAAAGGCCGGGCTATTTGAGGTCTTTCTACGGCCGGGGGGGGCCCTAATATCTGGTCCGTGAAACACCCGATCGCCGCGAAAATGTAATATATGCAAATAAAATAACTAAATGCATATTTTGGCCCATAAATCATATATTTGTGATAATTAAGATTGATCTAGAGACCATTATTTTGGAATACTACTGCAACAAAAACAATGCGAGAGAGCTATGTTATTCCTAATTTGTATATTATTTTGATTATTTCTTATGTATTTCCTCGGGGGGGGGGGGGGGTACTCACGTATATTGGGTATACGGGGGTGTGCCGCTGGGAAGGGTGACTTTTCCATGAAGAACCTTAGACATGGGTCCCCTTTTCATTAAAAAAAACCCTTAGACATGGGTCCCTTTTTTCATTTATTAATTTCTTATATATTCATCTGTTTTGGTTGTTTTGTTTTATTTATGATTATAATTTAACTATTTTGACCCCCAAGACAAACAAAATGAAAACAAGACCAAATAACCAATGCTTTCTCCTTTTAAAAAAAAAAAATGTTCATTCTATGTTTTGTACACAAATCAAACAAATTAGCAATTTTAGGGCTGACATGCAAAAAAAAAAGGTCACGTGACTTCATAACGGTACGTTCGATTTTCAAAACGATGCGCAAGACGCGAAAGCAAAGAGTCACAAAGCGGCGGGGCATCATCTTCACGCGTTCTCGAGCAATCTGAAAATCTCGGGGGGGGGGGGGGGGGGGCATAATGGCCCCTGCCTCATTAGGGCTAACATAGTTACTCGAACCCTTGTATATATATATTGACATTATCAGCACTCATGCATGACCGCGCATTGATAAGTAATGTTAAAAACTATTGGAGGTACATTATATGTATGAACAAATAAAATGCACACTTTGTTTTTAAAGGATATTCTCAAATAACATTTTGAATCCATACACGCACACACACACACACACACACACGCGCATCCATACCCCCACACACGCACCCACACCCCTGCACAGGCACGAACATACTGTACATAATTTATAAACAACCACGCGTACAAACACACAAAGAAAAACACACACACGACTGTTATCTGACAAGTTTTCCCATCCATTTCCAAGCAATCGTCATTCAATTTAAATAATTGTTAACTTCAATTTCCTCCGGAAAGTCTTTCGCCGATCGTATGTAATGTTCGATTTCGTCATTCATCAGACAATTTCGTTCTTTTGCAACCAACTTCGTCAATGACCCCATCGTTTTTATAGTCAAAGCTCATTCAATTTTGTCCGGTCACCAAGGGCGTCGATTTCTTCTCGCCATTGGGGGGGATGATTCGTCATTTTGACCATGGCGAGGGAGCGAAGCGACAACCCAGCAGCGTGCCCGGGTTTTTTATGGTTGAGAGGGGGCAGGGGCGGATCTAGCTTTTTGCTAAGCACAATGCTAAGTGGGGGTTTGACCCAATGACGATGCGGAGGATCGTCCATGAGCCACGAAGCGGTGATTTTTTTTGGCCCTTTTTTGAACCCCAGTAAGTGATTTTGTTCACTTTTGTTCACTTTTTTCACTGATACATTTTTACTTGGCAGCCCAAGGGGGGGGGGGGGGGGGTTAAACACCCTAAACCCCCCGTAGATCCGCCACTGGGGGGGGGGGGGGAAGCTTTTGAATTCAGCTGTTTAGAAATGTGAAGATTATTAAGTGCACATTGCAAGCATCATATTATGAGCTGGGCTTTGTCCAATATGAACTTTAGCCTGATAGATACATATATTGCAAGCATTCTGATGGAACCCTGAAAAGCATCAGTCATGGGATACCCACATTGGGAAGCTTATTGGGGGTCCACGGGGCGGAGCCCCCGGAAGCTTTGGGATTTGTAATATCCAGATATAAGGATGTTGTCTATATATGTAAATATAGAGTTAACTATTTTTTAGTTAATTGGCTTTTGAATTAGCGCTTTAGAGATTGGAAGAATCTTAAGTGTACATTGCAAGCATCCTGTTATGATGAGGGCGCTGTCCAAGTATGGATGAATTTTAGCCTGATAGATAAATACTGTCGATTGCAATCATACTGATGGAACCCTGATAAGTCAAGGGATACCATCATTGGAAAGCTTATTGTGGCTCCAGGGGGAGAAGCCCCTGGAAGCTTTGGGATTTGTAATATCCAGAAATGCAATTAACTATTGAATAGTCAGCTCAATTTAGTGAGCGAAGCGCAAACGCACAGTGGGCCAGGATCGCCTGAAAGTTTGCCAAGAGAGAGGTCCTGAATAAAACTATTTAATGAGTAGGCCTACATGGCTGGTGCTGGGCCAAATAATCTTAATGGGGGTTCCAGGGGCGCAGCCCCGGAAGATTTTGGATTTCGGCAGCTTAGCATTATCAAAAAGTGGTTTAAAGAAGACTATAGTGACTACTTCTATTCATAAGAGGGGGCAATGCTCCTTAATTTTAATGTTATTATATATTTTTGAACCCCAAATATTGGGGGAATGATAATACAGGCCACCCCCCCCCCCACCTGAAATATTGGGGGGATATATCCCCCCCATCCCCCCCCCCCCCCCCGTGATCGACGCCCCTGCCGGTCACTCCTGCCGGTGTACAATGTGATGATCAATTTCGTCATTGGGCATTTAATTTCGTTATTTCCCATTCAAATTCGTCAAAGAATATCGAAAGCTGGATGTGATGCTTTGTTTCATCATCCCTTCATTATTGTCCTTTGTTTATTATTTTGAACCCAGTGTCTATTTTTGTTTTGTGTCCCGGAAATTTATACAATTTTAATCTATCGTCTATTGAACATTTTTTTGTTCAATTTTATTGATCCTTAATTTGATATTGTAATGTGTCTCCCAACACAGATCTATTGCATAAACCAATCAATCAGACTTTTGGTCAATAATTGTTTTGTGAATTGCAATATCAAAATGAACTGTTTTGTGATCAGTTTATCGTTTTAGAAACAATTATTATTGAAGTAATTGCTTTTGAAATTAATTGTATAAGTTTCAATAGGAAAATAAATACTGTATGAACCAGAGCAACCCGACTATACTTGACGAATTTGAACGACTAAATCTTGAAATCGGATGACCAATGACGAATTCGAACTTCACATTGTGTGTCTTATAACCAGTCGGGACGAATTCCATTGCAATATTGCATTAAGTTGAGTAAGAGTGTAAAACTTCCTTGATTTCACAAAATTCATGTTCAAATAAAGTTTCATTCAACATCATGGTAGATCTTCGTTATACGCATACGATCGAAACAATGCTCCCAGCAACCCACTCGAAATAATGTAACTTGATCATTCAAACTTTGCTGAAGAGGCAGTTAAAAATGACCAATATTTCAACACAAATCCAAGAGTTATCTAAATTGCACCGTTCACATTAACATTACCTTCGATTGTCAAGAATTCACCCACGATGGATTCAAAATGAGCGTGTATAAATGCAACTGTCGACCAAGACAAGCCTGTGTAGGTTTGCGGACTATAATCGCACTTCGTGTACAAGTTTACATGAGTACTAGAAAATGAACGCTTCCACAATCTGCCAACCGTTTATCAATAATAGGCATTCTATTATAATATATAGGCGCAATGTGGTAATGTAGAGCTCCCTGACGGTCTGGTCCCACTGTATTACTTCCGTTTTATATCCGTTTGACATCCGGAAGGTACCAGCAGACAATGGCAGGAAACGAAGCCAAAACAGCATCTATCGACATCGTGAGAGTCACATTGTCCACACTCTCATTTTCGTTCGAATAATAATAAAATAATCAAAGGAAAACGAAACCCAAGCAAAATCTTGCTTTCATAAGCTTTTATATATTTTGAGGAAAAATAAGCAAGAGAAAAACCGGGCAAAAATCAAGAAAACTATGGCTATTGAAGATATCAAATGTATTTATATGGGGGAATCAAATAAGCAACGCAATTTGGACAGCTTCCCATATTATGTGTTGTACACAAATTTTCAAATTTGTTCAGTCTCCTTAAAGGACCTATAGCGTCTAGATGGCCTTATTTTCACAATTCGGCTCTCTATATGTAATTTGTCCTGAAGAAAAAGAATTTGGCAGTCATTTCGCATGAAATCAATCAATTTTGGCGTAATTAGTAAATATCTAATTGTCCTGGGAACGCCCCTTTTAAATCGCCAAAATGTTACGTCATCTAAAGTACGGACTAATGAATTTAAGTCTGTAGATGACGCGTCATGACGTAAGCCAATGAATTGTCAATTACATGTCAATCACGCTGCCGATTCTGGACCCTAAATGTGGGTGGGGCGTAAACTGGCTGCTAAATGAGATTTGGCATCAGAAAAATAGTCTTAAATCATTACTGTGTTTATTTTCATGGATTTTTTTTCGGCAGACCTATTTTACAAGTCATCAACTATGGAATAAGTGCCAAAGTACGTTGTATTCTTTAGGTCCTTTAATATATAGGTTTTCCCATCCATTTTCAAACAATCGTCATTCAATTTCGATAATTGTTAACTTCAATTTCGTCTCGGAAATGTGTGGCTTTCAGTTTGTCATGTTCAATTTCGTCTTTTCAACACCCAATTTCGTTTGTTCCCAACCAAATTCGTGTTTGTCATATACATTTTAGTCAAAGGTAATTCGATTTCGTCCTATCGCAGACTGTGTGGCATAAAGTGATGATCAATTTCGTCATTTTGCGATCGATTTCGTTCTTTCTCGTTCAAATTCGTCTTACATTATAGCAAGCTATGATTGGTATTGAATTTTGGTATGACATATCTTGCTAATCATCACACTATGGCTGATTGTTGTGAGATATACATGTATTGTCATGGGTTGGTTGTAATAAATGCCTATCATATAATTTATCAACATTTCCAGTCATGACAACTCCCAGCGCTTATGAATCAATACAAAATGATGCATTTTCCCAATGCATCTATACTACGGGACGAATTTGAATGGGAAATTCTTGAAATCGATTGAACAATGATGAATTCGAACATAAAATTGCTCACTTAATCGCCAGGTGGGACGAATTTCATTGCACAATGACGAAATAGAATGACCAAATTTTAAAGTTGATTCATCATTGACCAAATTGAACGATGAATGAATAAATTGTATATAACAATTGCAAGTTCAGGATTTCTCGGGACGAAATTGAAGTTAACAATTATCGAAATTGAATGACGATTGTTTGAAAATGGATGGGGAAACCTATAGTAGCAGTTTTCCATTCCCCAAAGTCATGATTTGTTGTGTATACATGTATTCTACTTTACATATCTTTAACTCAAGGGAAGGGTAAACATATATTTTGAGAAAATAGTAAAGTGTTGAAATGAGGTGTACATAACGTATAATGAGTTTGCCAAAGTGTGTTGCAAATTTGAGTCATACGTATACATTAATGGAAATTTCAAAGATCCATAGTTTATTTTGTCTTTACCAATCGTGCTCAAAGTTGCAGAGACTATTTTCCTGTTTAGGGCCTAAATACACCAATAGAAAGAAAAAAGGGTATGCACAGTACGCATGGCACGAGTAATATTGTATTTGATATAATGCATTGTTTTATTATTGTACATCAATGTTTCCTGTTAATAACATAATTTTAGTAATTATACTAATATCGTAATTTAGTCCGCATTGCTAAAAATAATCATCATGTAGAAAATGACTTTATTTATATTGATATGATTTATTTGGTAAAGACCATACACGTAATGACTATTTCATAATTTGTATTTTACAATTGCTTAAAGACATCCATGTAAAGTGTCTAACTCCACGAATATTACTTGGAGCTTCCTCAGTTCTTTTCTGCCGTGTTGTTTAGCTTATGGTAAGAGAAGAATAAAATAGGGTTAGATTTTTTCAAATGTCCCTTCGGCCTTCAGTATGGAGATAATTATCATTGAAAATCATTATTTCAAAAGCGTTAGCCAACGCTTTTGGATAAACGTACAATTGTCGAAGTTGAACACGCCCGGCCGCGGCCGTCGGCGCGCCACGCGATAACGAACTCTGGCCTGCGGAGTACTTAGTAGTCGAAACCTTCGGCAGCACGACGAGTAGTTGGACTGAGCGCGCGCAAATTCTGTACCGTCCCTACACGTGTGCGGAATTCGTCAAACGGACGATTATTACTGCAACAATTCTACGGCAGGCCATCAGTATTCGGTGATAAAATTTTAACTCAATATTCATTTTTTCACTAGGAAAACAGTGGACATTTTCTTTGAAACTTTCACAAATCTTCTATTGTATTTAACAATGATATTGATATAGGATTGAAGTCTCAAATGTCATTATGTGCAATATCTGACACTTTACATGGATCACTTTAAATAACTAGACACAGTGCAGTCAGGGAGTGCTCCTCCGCCAACACTTGAATGTTGATGTTTGCGTGACAAAATAATTGCTTTGAACTTGAAGGCCGGATGTTCACACGAACTCCGTTAAATTCAGTCTAATTCTGCGCATGCGCATTTACAACTTCTTTCGTGCTATACTCGTGTTTCGCACGGCGCCTGGTTAGGTTAATTTCTTGCGATCGCGTGTTGATTTTCACAGTTATTTAGCAATATTCGGTTTCCTCTTTGACTTTTGACCTTGAACATGTATCGACAAATTGGTTGTAATATCTGTGAAATTGTGGGCAGGAGACTGGTGACGAACTGACGCACTGACGCACAATCAAACGGGACCGAAAACATAACCTCTTCCAACTTCGTTGGCGGAGATAACTACTTCATTACTATCGAAATATAAAGTTATTTTGAAATAATGAATCAATGTATTACCCACGACACTAATGTTAATCAGAAATATTACATTAACTTATATCATAGTATAGTGTGGATTATTAACAAGATATTACTCTACTTAAAACAATTTGTTATCGTGTTAGGTATTACAGCATCAGCATACCAACACGATTTGAATACTGTAAATAACTACGGTATATATGTATTTGATTTGCGATTTGAAAGAATGACATCGATAAAGACTTTATTTGCATAGATTTTATTAAAACATATTTTTGGAAATATTTTGCATATAACAGTTTTTTGTAGCGAGCAAATATTGTAAAGAAAATACAAAATAACCCCATTCCCTTCGAGATTCTAGAATCCCCATAGACTTTAACAAAGTAGTGCTTTGGTGACGCAACTGATTTTTAAAGATCGTTCAATTTGCCGTTGATGATTTATGTTTTGAAAATCCAATATGTGACAAGTTAAACATTTTAAAAGTTTGAAATGAGTAATAGTTCACAAATCTTAACTCATTATTTGATTTATCAGAGTAGTGAGTTTCGCCAATACTCTCTTCTTTTAATTTTGTCACAGTCAAACCTACATGCATACGCTGCAACAATGTAAACAAATCTTGGTTACCTTTCTGACGTACACGAACACTATCATATCACATAATATAATTATTACTAAAACCCCTTTTCCCTCTCAAATATTGATATGTCCACAAATAAGACATATTTGTTAGTAGAAAGAAATGACACGAATCTCAAAAGAAACAATTACTTATGCTTAAATGTAATGTATACACTTATAATACATTAATTGATGATATAATTTTATAAATACTTCGGTCTTCTAATCAAAACTGTATACATAGCTAACATCTATTGATTGGGTAACAAGTGCATGGGTTAAAAATGCTATTAACTCCAAGGACTATTACAAATATTTACATATTATAACTATAATACACATTATCAACTTCCCTCTTGCCATGTGTAACTCTGGCTATATCACACTCTTGATCAGTCCGTTATGCCTGTGTTTGACAAGTGCCAATGATATTAACAGGCTATTTCGCATATTAAATTGGAAGAATAGTCAATATTTTGTAAACAAATTATACATGTAGTATTTTTTGTTT
>JBAMJV010011769.1:0-30194 GCA_037951105.1 Echinarachnius parma
ATAGGCTACCAGAGTCATGAATATGTTCCAAGACTAGACTCGATTATCGATATACTAGGTCTTGGGTGAGGCAAGTTGGGAATCAGTAATTGGAATTCTCCTCAAAGACGTGCCCATGGCCATACTCTTTTAAAGTTGTATCATCATTTATTGGTACTTTTACTTTTTTTTAAAGTCTTAAAAAGGGATAGTTGACTGAGTACTATTGCAAAACCTGCCTCATCACAGTACAAACTATCTACAAACAATTAAAAAAGAGCCATTACAAATCAAAAGTGCACTTTCTATCATTAATATAACTATTTGAAAACTTTTTCAAATTTAGTCGCATTATTTGTATTTTTCTAAAAAGTCAAAATGTCCCCTGGCCAGTTGACTTCAGTAGCCCATTTCATAAAACTGTTGCAATAGTTGTAAGTGTCCAATTATTGTAACTACCATGGCAACAGCTGTAATGCTTTATGCTGATTGCCTGTTGACCTAATTAGTTACAATAATTGGACACTTACAACAATTGCAAGGGTTTATGAAATGGGCTACTGAATAAAATATCTTGAAATCCAAATTGTTTTCATTTGAAAGGGAATGATTCTCATGTTTTATTCTAAGTAAGTTTCATATGGAATTCAAACCAACCAATTAAAGGGATAGTTGAGTTTTGGTAGAGAGGGCGCAACACAAAATAGTTTTTTTGTTAGATAATGAGTGTCAAATTTGAAAGAGCATGTTCCATTTTAATGACAGAATAGACTTTATTTGATCAAAATCGGTTCAGAAATGGCTGGTCAAACTTAACTTTTGTAACCAAAACCGTCACCATTACGGTTCAAAGTAATAGTTATAACTTCACCATGCTCGAAAAGAATATACACAATTACAAACGAGTAAGTAAAACTCCTGTTATCATTCAAAAAGAGCCGTTACAACTCAAGAGGGAGCTATTTAAACAAAATAATTGGTTTTAGCCTTTTTTCATACAAAATTGTGCATTTAAGGTTTGTTAAAATAATGATTCAATAGAGATATCATCAACGACTTTTAAAAAACCTACCTATGATTCAGATTTTTTTCAAAGTAGTCTTCGAGCATTTTTTGAAATTTTTCTAAAAAGTCTTAATATCGCCTCGTGAAAAACAATTTGAATACAAATATTTTAGCTTTGTGAACCGATTTTGATAAAATAAAGTTTATTATGTCATTAAAATTGTATGTTCTCTTGAATTTGATCTCACCAAAAAATATTGGGGGCACTTCGGGAAATACCAATACTCAACACTACCTTTAATTTGAGTTTCATTTTTAGCTCATCCGGCCCGAAGGGCCCTATGAGCTTATGCCATGGTGTGGCCTCCGTCGTCTGTCCGTCCTTCCGTCCGTCCTTCCATCCGTCCGTCCGTCCACAGTTTTCAAAATGCTTCTTCTTCTTTATTTTTCAACCGATTATGATTCTGATTCTGATTCTGAAATTCATTATCTATGGTAATTTATGCAAATTTATTCGAAATCACAAAAATGCTTCTTCTCCTTCATTTCTCAAACGATTTTGATTTGGTTTGCTTTATCTGGTAGAGCTAACTTTGGTACACTAAAATTCTACACAGAATTTTGAAATTTTTCTCCATTATTTAATTATGATAATTTATGCAAATTTATTCCCAAAATAACCAAAATTGCTTATTCTCCCTCATTTCTTGACCGATTTTCATTCTGTTTGGTTTATCTAATAGGGCTATGTTTCATAAGGCCAAATAAAAAAAAAAACATGTTTAGCGTCCTGCTCTTTTGAAAAAAGGAAGGAGGCCCTTTTTTTTTTTTTTTTTTTTTTTCAAAATGGCAGACTTTTTTCAAAATGGCCGACTGACCCATTTATCCAAAATAACGAATGAGTCTATATTAAAAGTACGATCTTTTTCAAAATCATTTTTTCCCCCAAAAATTTACATTTTTCACAAAAAAAAAAGAAAAAAGAAAAAGCAGGCGGCCTCCAAAAAGGAAGCGGGCGGGGACGCTAAACATGTTTTTTTTTTATTTGGCCTAAGATAGGGCTAGAAGGAGGATTTAAAACTTCTACACAGAATCATGAAATTCATTAATAATGCTAATTTATCCAACAAATCTATTCAAAATCACAAAAAATACCTCTTCTTCATTTGTCAACTGTTTGCTTTATCTGGTAGAACTAAGTTGTGTATGCCAAACTTCTACACAGAATTTTGAAATTTTTCTCCATTATTTAATTATAATAATTTATGCAAATTTATTCCAAAAATAACAAAAATTGCCTATTCTCCCTCATTTCTTGACCGATTTTCATTCTGTTTGGTTTATCTAATAGGGCTAGGTTTCATAAGATAGGGCTAGGAGGAGGATTTAAAACTTCTACACAGAATCATGAAATTCATTAATAATGCTAATTTATGCAACAAATTTATAATGCAAATTTATTCAAAATCACAAAAAATACCTCTTCTTCGTTTGTCAACTGTTTGCTTTATCTGGTAGAACTAAGTTGTGTATGCCAAACTTCTACACAGAATGTAGAAATTTTGCTCCATATGTTAATTATTGTAATGTATGCAGATTAATAAAAAAAAAAAAAAATGCTTCTCCCTCATTTCTTGACTGATTTTGATTCTGTTTTCTTTATCTGATAGGGCTAATGGGGGCTTGAAAATTTGTACACACAATTTCAAAATTCATTAATTATGCAAAATTATTTCAAATCACATAAACTGCTTCTTCTCCTTCATTTTTCAACCAATTTTTATTCTTTTTGTTTTATCTGATACTTATTTACTTCTTAATCTAGAGAACTTCAAAACCGGGAAATCTTTACCCTGTATATATTTAACACTTAAGTTTCCTTTTGGTAGAAACTAAATATTGTGATCAAATATTACCATATCTGTTTTCCCTTTCAGACATGGACATGAAGAAGGCGGTACCCAGAAAGTTTTTGGACTTTGTGTCTGAGGCCGAGACGTACAAGGACAGGAATTGCAGTCTGACGGAACATGGAAATCAGGCCTCACTGCTTGTTCTTGAAGCTGTAAGTTTCATATTGTATTCTCATTTCAACAAATCTTCTTTTTGTGTTTGGTAAAAATAGTGTTTTTATCCCAATTATGATATGACAACCTAAGCAACACGTTAATGATGCATTATGACCCCCATTGGATCTCAGTTGTAAAGTGTCTCATCACTGGAAAAATGTACATGTGTGGCACTTAATTAAAGAAGATCTATCTAGAATAGATTGATTATAGGGGTTATTTGATTTGTATTTTCGACTCGTTTACATTTTAATGATAGATGTCATTTGAAAGTGTGGTTAATATTAATAATGCTAATTTATGCAACAAATTTATAATGCAAATTTATTCAAAATCACAAAAAATACCTCTTCTTCGTTTGTCAACTGTTTGCTTTATCTGGTAGAACTAAGTTGTGTATGCCAAACTTCTACACAGAATGTAGAAATTTTGCTCCATATGTTAATTATTGTAATGTATGCAGATTAATAAAAAAAAAAAAAAAATGCTTCTCCCTCATTTCTTGACTGATTTTGATTCTGTTTTCTTTATCTGATAGGGCTAATGGGGGCTTGAAAATTTGTACACACAATTTCAAAATTCATTAATTATGCAAAATTATTTCAAATCACATAAACTGCTTCTTCTCCTTCATTTTTCAACCAATTTTTATTCTTTTTGTTTTATCTGATAGACCTGTAGGAGGCTTCAAAACTTCTACACAGAATTATATAATTTGTTAATTATTACTTTTTTTTACATTTTTTTTTTTTATGGAGCCCTGGAAGGGACCCAGCGGTGCAATCAGCTATATTTTTTTGTTTGTTTGTTTGTTTTTTTTTTATTATTCTTTTTTTTTTCTTCCCATGTCCCTTCCGGGGCGTCAAATTTATATTTTTTTCACTCTAATTTTTTTATTTTCATGTCCATTCCAGGGCATCAAATTTAATTTTTTGACTAGTTGAAAAGTGTACCACATGAAATTTGCGATATTTGATGTTGCGAGATGCCGGATGAGCGCTACGTCATTGACATTCTGGTTTAATTTCCATTTTCTAAAGGAAAAAAAATCTCTATTTAGGGACTGAGAATTTCAGGATAATCAGTGTTAATGAGTACAGCTCAGTAGTAATTAGGGCTACATGTATGAACATATATTTTAGAAGTGATCAATATTTTGCATGCTTGGCAGGTATTTTTAAAAGATAATCAGCTAATTTACACTATGAATTAGAGTAAGATGTCTTTTTTACATTTTGAAAATGTCATGTGGCAAGTTCACTAATTTGCTCCTTTTTCTTTTTAAATTTTGTTTTATAGTTCATCACAAAAAACGGCAAAATGGTAAAGATGGATCTTAACAGATTGGACACCGAGCAGCTCCGCAACGATGAGGCGTTCCTGGATGTGGATGTCGACAACCTGCAGTCAAGCTTCCAGCACTTGCCCAGAGGGAGCATTCATGAACCAAGGAGGAAGAGGCAGAGGGTAGAGGGAAAAGATGAAGAGTTGCAGATGAGAGGTATGAATGAAAGAAAGAATCTTTTGATCAGTATTTGTGGGTATGCTATACAAATGTAATGCTTTGTCATCCAGCTTGAGCGACTAACATCCTATGGGTTACTTATAAAAGTTGAAATGTATAGTTCGTGGTAAGAAACTTAACCTTTAGGGAATTAGCAATTTTCATACAATAATGTACATCTCCAATAAAAGCCTTCACTCTAGTCTATTTTGAACACTTCTGTTGAGGCAATACATATCATACAGTTAAAAGCCTGACTTACCCTAACATCAGTTATCTCAAATAAATGTGATTTTGTGAAACAAAACAATTACGAATTGCCCTAACTGCACGGCTTGATTTGTTGCAAATAGTCCTGTTGTTTCTAGATTTTATATAACAAGTTATAAGTTGAACAAAAACAGGACTTGTTTTTATTGGGTACATGTATTATAAACTAGTAATTACATGTCATTCACAGGAATCTAAAGTTTGATTGAAATGTTTGAAGTCTCAATTGTTTTTTAATCCCCCTTGTAATTAGCTAAGTGAAGCACTGTGCCCCTAATTAAAATCTTATTAATTGTCCCCTATAGATATTCAATTAGTTATAACCTTTCAGTTAACTATTTTGAATTTTCAGGTGTCTAATTGATATAGGAAAAACAGAAACCATACATGAAACTCAGCACATGGGACTACCCTGTGCAAATTTCGAGATTTTCTTCAGATTTTTAATATGTTCTATTTTTCTGGTATTTTCATTATTTAAGGCACCAAATTGGATAATTAAAAACCACAGTATCTTTCTAGAGGAAAATGTCAGTCTTTTGATCGCTGTAGAGTATATCAAAACCTCAGGATTAATTGTAATGTGATCAAGCTGCAGATGTTTAATTTATTACCCAAATAGTTTTGACAATATTTAGATACTAGGACACATTGAAATGCCAAATTAGCAAATCAAATATTTGACCAGTGATTACTTTTTGTCTTGTGCGTCATGTTCAAGGCTTACTGAATGTTATCCACATCTTTTTTTTTTGTAACCCAAGTTACCAAACTTGATTCTTCCTCAAAGGTTCCTGAAAGTAGCTCTGTCCATCCTTAGGTTATATAACGATATAGTCAAGACTATCGATTTTACTTTGTTACAACCGGAATCTCGCTTTAACTCGTTTAAGAGGGTTTCTCTGTATGTCTAGTTATAATCATTGGTGATAAAATCAATCTACAGTTCCATATATAACCTAGTGTAACATGAGTTACCGTGTAAATTGTCATAAACTGTATGCACACATTTCTCTCATCCAAAACTGAACTAAACCAATCAAGCATATTTTTCTTCATCTGATTTCAGGAGTGTTAGAAGTACCAGTGGCCAGCCTGATAGCAGCGCCCATAGGCTACTCTGTGCTGACACCGAATGCTGCCAAGGTGGATGCATACAAGAAGGCGCTGACCACCAATCCCCACCACCATCTTCCCCTCTTCCCAGTCATGGTGATGGACGCCGACTGGGACACCACGAAGCCTACCTGCACCTACCACATACTGGCTGGGTGCAGTCTGTGGCAGGCCCTCCTGGACCTGTCCAGCCAGGACAAGTAAGTGAAAAAATGCACTTGACATTTGGAGAAAGCATTTAATAATGTTTCTGAGGTAGCCATTAAGATAAATATTAGGTGCGTACACATATAATTAAATTATATTTAATCTGGAAACTTATGGCATTATTATTCCCAAAGGAAGGTATGACATGCACCGCAACATCTTGTTTGATTACTTTTAGCATAAACCATTGTGTGGACCAAATGTTGCAAGACATAGTTCTTAACTGTACTCTTTGATTTTTGCTAGAAAATAGTTATATAATATTGTGTTTATATTTGTTCAATTGTTATCATATAAATCATTTGTGAACATTTTCCTACATGTTCTATTCTATACTCATCAACGTCTGCTTGTTTGAACACCATATTCAGGGTTATGTATTGTATGTTGTACGGTTTGGGTCTAGATAACTTGACTATTAAAGTCCATCTCACTTTCTATTCTGATTTCAAATTTCAGCACAAAGCATGTTTAATTTGAAATATCATGGCCCTCATCTGATGGCCAAATTTTCTTGTTATCACTTATTTTTCCATGAAACATCATTGTTTGAGAAAAAACAGCTTTAGTGTATTTTTATCAAAGACATTGATCATTATTTTGTTTGTAATTTTGAAACTTACCTCTCCCTACTCCTCAGCTTATGCAAACCATTTATCAGACTTAATTAACTTTTTTCCTTCTGACTGGTATTACAGGTACTCAAGGCTCAAAAATGTCCTGGTACAGGTGTACGCGGGGGTAAGCCAAGCACAGGCTTTAAAGATCAGCGCGAGCTTCCAGCAGCAGCAGGCCCTGATGCTGGATGAGACCCCCACCATGGAGGCCAAGGTGGGAGTCTGCAGGAACCTGCTCTACTCCTTACACGGCCTTGATGAGGACGTCGACGAGCCCCCAATGTGTGTGAAAGACGAATGGAGGCAGGTGGCAGCAGCGGCACTTGGACGTGTTGGCACGTCACCCAAGGTATGTAGCATTAAACAATTACATTTTTAACTTATTGCCACGTACTGCATGTTTTGAGTGCATGTTGTATGTACTGGATTGTACATTGAGCAAAAACAAAGTTAGAAACAATCATTTCTTTTTCAATGCACTGTTTTGTTTGGAGTTTCTACCTTTTAAAGAGATAGTTGAGTTCTGGTAAAGAGAGTACAATTTTGGTCAAACTGAATTTTAGTAACCAAAACCTGCACAGTAAACTAATAGTTAATAGTATAATAATAATAATAAATGTTATTTATATATAGCGTTATTCCCGTGTTGATCATAGCGCTTTACATGATTATTATTACCCCGGTCAATGGATACACACTGCAATCATTCCTGCACATTCAAGTGCACATTTCCACTCCCTAGGGACTATTCCAGCAAGTCGCCTATTAGGCGCAAACAGTGCTTAGGAAACACAATTCCATCCTTCCCGGTCCCCATTTATACACCTGGTGGGTATAATTGTGGATAAATTGTCTTCTGAAACGCAGTGTGCAGGGTTCGAACTCAGGATCCCACGCATCAGAGAGCATGCGCTCTACCAATTCTGCCTCACCACATCCACGTCTTATACCTCCACCATGCTCAAAAGGAATGCAAAACTACAAACGACTAAAGCCTGTTATTAAAACAGAGCTGTTCAAACTCAAGATATGTATTTAAGCATGGCCTACAAATTAATAGGTTTCTCTCTTTTGATCTATTCTAGGAGCGGAAACCTCTGGAGCAGATCTTCCAGTTGGCGCAGACAAGCAGAAGGTGCTATGCCAAGGTGAAGCGGCTATGCAGAATCCATGAAGAGACTACAGGGAAACCTCTTGCAATCACAGTAAGTATCAGATACCAATATAAATGCGTAGCTGGTGTTAGTGTTTATTAAAACTACCACCGGCCGTAAACAACATATTTAAAATCACCCAATGTCACTGTACACCATCCTAACACAAAACCATCTCAAGTATGTTGTTTAAGGCCGATGTTTGTGTTTAATTAACACTTAACACCGGTCTTAAATACCATACTTGAAATCACCCACTGTCACCATCCTAACTCAAAATCATCTCAAGTATGTTGTTTAAGGCCGATGTTTGTGTTTAATTAACACTAACACCGGCCTTAAACACCATACTTGAAATTACCCACTGTGCAACAGGTTGTATTCTTTATAAACAATGCCGCTAATCTCCAAAACTTATGGAACCATAATGGCTGATGGTTTCATAAGCCCCAAACTTTTGTCACATTTTGGAGATAATTGAAGCACAGTAATAGAATTTGTCCAAGGCAATGGGTTTTCATATTATATAAATTGTCGGAGAAAGAACTTGCTGGTGGAACAGACTCCTCAAACTAGATTTCAGTCACAAGAATTTCATTTTGGGTGGTGATCCCCTTTAAAATGAATGCTCAGTTTAGATTAAGAGGGCACTTTGAGAAATAATTATGTTGTGATGTAATAAAAAAACTGAGTGTAATATTGGAAGAGCACCTGATTTTAAAGATAAAACAGTCATCTACCGTTAATCCAAATCGGTTAAAAAACAGCTGATACATCAATGCTATAAACCAATTGGAATAAATGTTGGTCCCACATGAATTTGTTTTATATTATGAATATGGATATATTATTGCTTTAATATATGCACCTAAGCTAAACAATAATTTTTTGCATGGTTTAATTTATTTTAGATCTTCCGAGAGATGCAGGGCTTGAAGGAAGCCGATCGCTTTGATGTTCTCTGCAGCGTAGTTAGTGGCGACATAAAGGGGGATATGCCAAGTGTTCGCGTGGAGGCTCGTAGGCGCAAGAATTTGATGGCAGTGAAGCGAGAGTTTCGATTAGTCGCCAAGAAGGAAACGTGGGAAGAATGTCTCGAGGCATATCCCATGCATACAACCCTGGACGCGCTCCAACCATTCATGGGTAAGATTCTTATTGCAGTTTACTCAGAAAATATGTAAGAAGTTTAGTGGGGTTCGTCACCATCTAGCGGGCAAGAGCAGACAGAGATGAAATAATTTCCCCCTTCCAAACTGGACTAATTCGAGCATAGTAATGTGATGATTATATTGCCATAAAAGAATCAGATTTAAAGTTGATTTCTGATGCATAAAACTTCATATAAAGCTTATTCAGGCTATATGCTAAGTCATATTCCTAATCTCATATTTCAAACAAAGTTGCTATTTCTGCTAATAAAAGAGAAAATATCACAACAACTTAAAGGTCAGTTGTGGTGTTAGGTCACATATCTAAGGCCAGCTTAATTTTAGTATAGCAAATGAAAGGTTAAGTGGGAAGGCTATATTAATTTAAATGATCATCAAAACAATTATAAAACCATTTTGTTATTTAATATTATGTCTATCTAGCCTATGTCTCTCCACTGCAGAAGGAAGGCCTCTGCATCACCATTCCATCTTCTTTCTTGTGTTTGTCGCATCCATGTAATTCCCCAAAATTATATGATGTCATCTATCCTGTGCGCTTACTCTGTCTGCCTCTTCGTTTGGTTTGTGTTCTTGATGTCCAGCTAGTTATATTATGCATCCATCTGTTGTCTTTATGTCTTGCAAGGTGGCCTGCCCATCTCCATGTCTTTGTTTTTATTTACTTTATAATATCCCTGGCATTTTGTTTTCTTTCTTAAGTCCTTGTTTCTGACCTTGTCTCTTCTTGTAATTCCTACCATAATCCTCTCCAATCCTCTTTCTGTGACTCTAAGCTTCTTTTCCAATTTCTAAGGTGTTGCCCAAGTCTCTGCCACGTATGTTAGTACCGGAATTATGCACTGATTGAAGATTTGTCTTTTAAGGGAGATTGGGAGATTCTCATCTTTGAATATGATGCTGAGTTTCCCAAATTTCACCCATGCTAGCTGTATTCTTCTCCGCACTTCTCCTGCCGTTGCGTTTTCAAGGGTGATATTTTGACCAACTTAAGTATATGTAGCTATCCACCTTCTCGATTGTCATGCCATCAACTTTACTAGTATTGTCTTGTAGCTGGTTGCTCTCCATTACTTTAGTCTTTTCAATGTTTATTTTTAGTCCGGGCTTTTGGCTCTCTACGCACAACTTATGGACCATTGTCTGCAGTTCCTGTGGATCATGGCTAATAAGCATAATGTCATATTCGTCATTTACTTATTAATCTAGAGAACTTCAAAACCGGGAAATCTTTACCCTGTATATATTTAACACTTAAGTTTCCTTTTGGTAGAAACTAAATATTGTGATCAAATATTACCATATCTGTTTTCCCTTTCAGACATGGACATGAAGAAGGCGGTACCCAGAAAGTTTTTGGACTTTGTGTCTGAGGCCGAGACGTACAAGGACAGGAATTGCAGTCTGACGGAACATGGAAATCAGGCCTCACTGCTTGTTCTTGAAGCTGTAAGTTTCATATTGTATTCTCATTTCACAAATCTTCTTTTTGTGTTTGGTAAAAATAGTGTTTTTATCCCAATTATGATATGACAACCTAAGCAACACGTTAATGATGCATTATGACCCCCATTGGATCTCAGTTGTAAAGTGTCTCATCACTGGAAAAATGTACATGTGTGGCACTTAATTAAAGAAGATCTATCTAGAATAGATTGATTATAGGGGTTATTTGATTTGTATTTTCGACTCGTTTACATTTTAATGATAGATGTCATTTGAAAGTGTGGTTATAATGTTAGTAATTTTATCATGAATTCATGTATTTGTTAACCTATCAGGATAGTTATAATACAATATAAAACAAAAATTTGGCAAAGCCGCTACTTATCATTTGTTTGTATTTTGATCCTCAAAATTTTAAATGGGAAGGCATGAAGCAGTGCATGCCATATAATTGCTGAGAAATTTGGAAATTAAGTCTTATAGGGTCATAAAGAATTCCTGTCTAGGTTATGTAGACTATGGTTTGCAGGACTCTTGATGCAAAGAGAGGACATGATCACTTTGACTTAGTAAGTTCAAATAGAAAAACAATCCTGGAATGTCATGAAGTCATGTATGTTAACCAAATATGTTTATACCTCTATGCTTTTATCTTTGATCTTGTATTGCAATGCAGGAGGTGATAGGACAGCAGACAATCCCGATTGTTTGCAAGGAGGCGAGGCGGGTAGGGCGTGTCGCCGTCATAGTAGCAGGAGTCAAGTCAGCAGTCCACTGGATGGATGAGCTGGAGAGAAATGATCTTATATTGATGGCAGAATCAACGGTCACCATGGTGATTGTGGTGAGTTTTTTTCCCTCCACGAAATAGCTGGACAATTTTGCACACTTTTAACTACATCGGGAATATCTTTCTAACCATTGAAGCTTCCCCATACAAACCATACATTTCTGGTAAGCGTAGAACATGGGGAATCCAACAAAACTAAATTAAATACAATTGGACTTAAAATAAGAGTTAAAACAGCAATTATATAGAGAAATATAAAATGTCAAACTTTTAGCAAGTCAACATTCAAAACGTATCTCCTCCAAGGTATAGGGGCATATACATTCTACATTTTAAAGATATATATTATGATGCTAAACAAACAAACTAATGATGGCTTTTTACATTATTCAGCTATCTTCATAGTTTAAGGCAATTTTGCAAAAAATCAGCAAAACAAATGTTCATGTAAAATGTACATATTTTGATTTACCTCTAAAAGCCATCATTAATCTGTTCATCTACAAACAAGGAATAATTCCTCCAAATTTCATTGCATAAAATAAATAAGTAAATATATAATAAATAAAGTAAATACTTTTCAAGTTTTTAGAATTTTAGTCTAAAAAATCTGATTTTCGGCAAATGAGCTTGAAATATTGATATTTGTTTGATAAATGTGACATGAATAAATATAGGAAAAAAGTGGGATAAATAGTCGGTAGTTGTGAAAGAATAAGATGGAAGGCAACTGCCACAAGTTCCTGAAATCGTGTCTTGTAGTGTTATTTTTCAACTACTTTGGTTCTCATCATGTGCTGAAAGTACTTTGTTTTTGTTTTATGTACAAATGCTGTTCAGAATCTAAATATTTGTCTTCCTTTCTTCCCAAGACAGCATCTCCATGGCATATGGCTCAAGACTTGCATCTATTAGATATAGCAATGGCTAATACAGGTGCAAAAAAGCAGTGGAATCAGACTGAGATATAAGTAATTTACTTGCATGTCAAATAAGATTATTTTCCCTGATTTTATTAATCCTTTCATATCCCACTTGTTTTGCAGAGGTATGGAAACTGGAAACAGCTATGGCCACTCCTTCATCCTCTAGATGTTGCAGATAAAGAGGCAACTTAAAATAAATCCCTTCTTTACTGGCAACCTTCCACACGTCAGAAGTCAAGTTTTCAAATATAGGGGACTGCAAAGGCACACATATACGAGGAATCCATTTTGTACACATCAATTGTTGCTTGTAGATGTCTATCCTTACTTGATAGATTAAATTGTATCTTTTATTCAATCAATATTTATTTACAGCAAAACACCTGCTAGTGGCAAGGAATGCGGAGACCAACGCAGCGGAGACACATCGAAAGCTGATGACGAGGGAGGAGATATGGAAATATCTTTTGGAGACCTACACCAGGGAGGGAGATATTGTTTTCCATGATGTGGTAAACCAAGGTGAGTGTAGTAAGATTGACCTTTGACATTTTACAAGCAAAAATATGGATTATCTATCCCTGCGTAAGAAGGTGTGTATGAACATCCCGTTGGCATGCATGATTGCGTTATCTCAATGACTGATGGGCAATACATGTATCGGGGAGCTATTGAACTGATTATACTTGCGGGTTGTGAGGTTGTAGGCCAAAAGTCGCTGAGCTCATTATAAAATTCATGGCAGAGGCATCAATTCCAACTGCATACAGTCAAAGTTTCATCTAGTTTGAATTAGCCCAAGGCTAGAACATTCAGCTGTTCTTTCATCCTTGTCAATAATATCCAGAGAAACAAAAAAGTATTTGTCTCACAATATTATACTTATGTGCAGTTACCTTAACCATTGTAGTAAATGTTTTAATGTAGTACAATAGAACATGTGTAATGCCAGTCGCAGTATTATATAAAGTAATGTAAAAAGGGGATTGAAAATCAATCACCCCCCAGAAAATGATTTTATTTTCAAACCTTGGCTTTTTGAGATTAAAATTGACAAAAGTGCAAATAAAGTTAGTCCGCTTCAATTCCAAATGGTGATGCAATTAATGTTATGTATGCTTATTAATTGAATAAATTGATTCATTATCCCATATCAATGGAGGGAAATGCTTTTTTTCATTCAATCTGTATTCTATATTAGAAAAATATAACAATGCGGTTTAATACAGATGTAAAGGTACTACTGTATTTTCAGACTAATCTAATGACTTTGATTTCCCTTTACCTTATATGTAGAAATATACACTTTTGAAAATGCAGAACAATTAGTGGAGATTTGACTTTTATGAGGTAGATTGTATTTTGTTCAAGTTTTAAACATCTCTTTAATTTTTGTCATTTCAGAGGAATTTACTCGCATAGCAGACATCAACAGAAGAGAGACCAAGGAACTGAGGTGCACCATACCCGAGACGAGTGGTTCAGAGTATGAGTTCACCGATGGAGAGTGATTTACTCTGGGCCAATCTAGCATGGCCGACGGGACGTACATCCTTTCATTCTGTAGGCAAATAATTCAATATGGGAATAAGTAGGGATCATGTTTTAGAAAATTATCCATCAGTTTGGATGATTTTTCAGCAAGTTGTGGTTAGCTTATTAGTCAGCAGGGCAGATAGGACCCGACCAAGCTTTTTCACTTTTTGCAGCCATATTTTGTGATAAGCCTCTTTCAAGTCACACATTTAACTAGACAGTTTATGAGATTTCCCAAATCGTGTGCAATTTTTGTTAGAAAAGTTATAAATGGTAAAAGATAAATCAGTTATATAATTAACATCATTACTATTTTCTTAACCCATTGCCTACAAGAACCAGGTGGACTATGTACACAGTGAATAGGTTAAAGCGTTGGCAATGATGCACACATCATAGGCCTTAGATAACTAATTCAAAATTGGACCCAAACAATGAATATATAGTTACATTATATAGGTATGACGAATGAGACAAAACTCAAGTTAAAGTCAAGTTTAATGTATGAGCGTTGAGCTTTTAGATATGAACACAAATACAATTTTCAGTTCACTTTCATAGAAAATATGATCAGCAGGCAAATTCCAGTGATTTAATTACAACAAAGCCCTCTTTCCTCTTTAATGTGATAGTATAATGATGGGGTATATTAATAGGGCTCAACAACTTTTGTCCATTAAATTGAATATAATCTAACTATAAAAGCACCATTATGATGCCCCGTAAAATTTGCCTGTTCAACCACTTAGCTATCGCATAGCACATCTGGCTGGATACCCCCCTCCCACACCCTCCCCCCACTCTGTCGCTTGGCTCCCCGCAAAGTATACACTTACGCCCTCCCTAAGAAATACCCTTGCGCCACTCCTGTAGTATGGTACAGTTAACTAATAAAGAATTTGATAAAGAAACTGCAAAATTATTGGCCATTGTATTATATTACAGCTAAAAAAAAAATATTTTTAAAGCTCGAAATCATTAGACATTGGTCCATTTTTCACAAAAATCCTTAGACATGGGTCCATTTTTCACAAAATTCCTTAGACATGGGTACCTATTTACAGCAAAAGGACCCTTGGATGTGGGTATGGGTTCAGAGGTCTTAGCCGCACACCCCCAAAAATCCTTAGACATGGGTCCATTTTTCACAAAATTCCTTAGACATGGGTACCTATTTACAGCAAAAGGACCCTTGGATGTGGGTATGGGTTCAGAGGTCTTAGCCGCACACCCCGTCCGAGTGCGACTATAATCTTGAGTACCCCCCGGGGCTGGATGCAACATACTTCCGCTCACAATGATTCACTGAAATACACCGATTTAATTGACAGAACTTAGAAAGTCATGGGAGGCTTTTAAACTAGTGGAACTATTTCTTTTCCTGATATTGTAAACCTTATTAAATTGGGCTGGATTATTCACATAACTTGTTATTTCAATGTGAAAAGGTTTTAGTTAATTATCATTTGCTTCTCTTAATGATTGTGTAATATTTAACTTGCCATTATAGCCATTTAATAAGTTAAGATTATAGATGTAATTAAGCAATAGAAGACATATTTACTTATTTGCAATAATATGCGTGCCTTATATATATATATACAGTACTTATTTATGATATGTAAATACTTAACTTATGGGTATATAGTACGATGTCAGAATTCAGTTTTGTAAATTGGCATTAACTTTTCCTTTTTGCACTTGTTTTAATAAATGCACATGTTTATAATCATTCTGTACATTTCCCATTTAGATTATGGGTAACAAATGCACCCAAAAGGTTACGATGCCAAAAATTGGTTGGTATCATTTTCTGTATTGAAAGATTCCGTACACTATGGGACTTGTCATCACCATCATTGTGTGAATGATCTTGTTCCATTTTTGGAAACCATCCTGTAAAACAGACAATTTAATTTTGCAGTAAAGAAAGAACTGTGAGGATACCGGCCAGCATTGTTCATCTGGTACTGTGCCTCAGATGGCACACTATAGCTAGTTTGTCAGTTTAAAAATTAAAATAGGATTTGTAAATACAGTCAAACCTGTCTTAGCGGCCAATTGTCTATAGCAGCCAACCTGCCTATAGCGGCCACCAAAAGTGTTCCCCTGCAGAGGAAAATAATGTTGTGGAACCTGTCTATAAATGTCACCTGTCTACAGTGGCCACTTTTCTTGTTTCCCTTGGGTGGTCACTATACACAGGTTTGACTGTACTGAGATTGTACAAGTTGGAGATAAGCATACTAAAAATGCTCAAACTTATCTTCCCAGATATTGACACTGTCTAGCATATCTATGTGAAATTTGCTGCTGTACAGTGACAATCTATTTTAAAACCTTAAAATTAAAGTTGAAGAAAAAAACTCTTAAATATGCTGTTTGTTAACTGTTTTTCTCCTGTAGGATACGTTATCTATGCTGAAGAATAAGAAAACTTCTTCTTCACTCTACAATGTAGATTACGTTATCCAGGTTGAAGAAAACGTAATCTCCACTCAACGATGTAGATAACGTTATCTCCACTCTATGATGTAGATAACGTTATCTCCAATCTACGATGTAGATAACGTTATCTCCAATCTACGATGTAGATAACGTTATCTCCAATCTACGATGTAGATAACGTTATCTCCAATCTACGATGTAGATAACGTTATCTCCATTCTACGATGTAGATAACGTTATCTCCAATCTACGATGTAGATAACGTTATCTCCAATCTACGATGTAGATAACGTTATCTTCATTCTACGATGTAGATAACGTTATCTCCAATCTACGATGTAGATAACGTTATCTCCAATCTACGATGTAGATAACGTTATCTCCAATCTATGATGTAGATAACGTTATCTCCACTCTATGATGTAGATAACGTTATCTCCAATCTACGATGTAGATAACGTTATCTCCACTCTACGATGTAGATAACATTATCTTCATTCTACGATGTAGATAACGTTATCTTCATTCTACGATGTAGATAACGTTATCTCCATTCTACGATGTAGATAACGTTATCTCCAATCTACGATGTAGGTCATAATAGAGTTCAAAGAAGATTTGTACATCTGTATTTGTTATAATATATGTGTAAATATTTTTCAGTAGATTGTTCGCCTTGCATGTACATAATAAAGAATGACTAGTTCTAATGGCTGACAATTGAAACATTTGTCTTAAAGTAGTTATGTTTGTCTTATTGTATATGATGTATGTTTGTTTATTAATCATGACTTGATGAATGAAATTGGTTTGTTATGAGTGAATGAGATGAGAACAAAGACAAGGGGAAACAAACGAAATACATGAAGTATGCCCCCCCCCCCCCAACAAAAAAAATAAAATATATATATATATATATATATATATATAAATAAAATAAATAAATAATATTCTAATTGAAACATTTGTATTGTTATGTATGATTGTTTGTTCATTTATCATGACTTGATGAATGGACTTGATTTGTGATGAGTGAATAAAATAAGAACAAAGACAAATACAAACAAACCCAAAGAAATACATAACGTAAACCCCCCCCCCCTAAACAAAAGACATAGCAAAATATGCCCCCCCCCCCCCTCCCCCACAATCGTTACGACTACGATACACCACTGGATGTGAACTTGTAATAAGAGCAACATATGTCATATATACTGGAAATATTAAATAATTGTCAACGATTTGATTTCAACATGAGAAAAGAACAAATTTGTGACTTTCAGATATCACCAAAAGTTTTGCATAAAATTTAAACCCAATATTTCATACAAAATTTACCCTTCATAATTTGGGAAAATGACACCAAAAATGAACAAAATTTTGTTTATTTTGAAATGTTTTACTGTTTGAAAAACATTCACAAACGTTAAAATGAAGTGATATTTCCCCATATCTTGAGAGTGCTAAAATTGCTGAAATCCGAAATCTTCTGGGGGCTCCGCCACCTGGAATCCCCATAATTAGGCCATTTGACAGGGTCCCCTGTACACACTTATTCGGGACTTCTCGCTATGCTGACTGTAAATAACTAACTGTTTAATACCTAGCTATTTTACGTATTTACATATGAACAACATATTAAGCTATATGGTTATCAAAACATCCCATAGTTTTGTGATTCCTAATGTTGGTTTACCTTCATTTGTTCCATTCAGGGTTCCATCGGGGTGCTTGCAAAATTAGCATTTAACAATCTTACATTTCTAAACGGCTAAATCCAAAAGCTTATGGGGACTATACATTACGGGCCCTACTCCCCACCCTTCTAAGCGAGAATTGTTAAATTGATCGCCATGAGTCGCAACATGTTCGTTGACTTTATAGGCGTTATTCGGTTAAAACAAATTGTGTGCCCCCCCCCCCCCCCCCCCCACCCAGACATAAAATCCTGGGCACGCTGCTTGGTTTGTCGTAGTCCAGTATGGACTGCAGCAGCTGCAGTGAATAGTTGATTTTCCCCTGTCCGCTCATGCCCGCTAGATGGCGATAAACCCGACATATCCACGTACACGAGAGATCAATTTTAATAACGTGAAATATCCACTTGCATGTTGATATATTTCACGTAAATTTCGTGTAAGTGGATATGTCTGGTTTATCTCCATCTCGCGGGCAATAGCGGACCGGTGAGAATAAATGATTCACCGCTGTTAATATATCAACAAGATTGGTCGCTCCGCTCCCTCACTGAAGATAGTCAAAATGACGCATCAATGGGCTTGAATGGGGGTGAGGTGGTCATGCATTCAAGCCACGTTTTAATCTTCAAACAAAAGGAAGGCACACTGTTGACAAAATCAGTGCATTTTGCAACATTTCATTTTTTACTTTGCCCTACATTCGGATGTAATGTACATTCCATGATATAATATCCATAGCAAATGCTATATCAATGTAAAGGGGAGGATTCACGCTTTCCAATGATACCAAATTTATGAATGGTAATAACGTAATAGGCATTCAAGCCACATTTTAATCTTCAAACAAAAGGAAGGCCCTTTGTTGACAGAATCAGTGCATTTTGCAACATTTCATTTTTTACTTTGCCCTACATTCGGATGTAATGCACATTCCATGATAAAATATCCATAGCAAATGTTATATCAATGTAAAGGGGAGAATTCACGCTTTCCAATGATACCAAATGTATGGTAATGACCTAATAGAAAAGTTATTAATGCGCAAACCTCGATTGCGGAACTTTTTGTGCGAAGTATATATTACATGTATCATCGTATAAGATCCGCTTTGCATTTAAAGGGGTAGTTTAGTTTTGGTAGAGAGGACGCTGCACATCACAATTTTTTTGTGAGGTAATGAAAAACTGAGTGTCGAATTTGAGAGAACATGCAATTTTAATGGCAGAATAAACTTTATTTGGTAAAAACCGGTCCAGAAACGGCTGAAATATCAATAAATATATATAATTATTTGGGGCCCAAATAATTAGATGAATTTTTCAACAAATCAAAAAATGCATACACTTTTTCAAACATTTTCAAAAGCGTTTTTAAAATGGTTGTTGATGATCTCTCTATTTAATCATGATTTCAATAAAACATCACATGCATAATTTTGTATAAAACCAATGCCTTTTTAGAGAGCGCCCTCTTGTGTTTTAATGGCTCTTTTTTAATGATAATGGGCTTTTTACTTAGTCGTTTGTAATTTTGTATACCTTTCTAGCATGGTGGAGTTATAACTATTAGTTTGTAATGTTACTGTCCAGGTTTGGTTACTTAAGTTCAGCCTTACCAAAACTGTACTACCCCTTTAACATTTGTCATGTTTGTACCCCTAGCTAGCTAATCAAAATAAGGTCTTGTATAATGTATATACTAGTATGCAATGTAGGTGTGGTAATTTCATGTACTCACATCGCATGTAATTTTGGTTAAAGGGATCTAGTAACTTTGTTGACATGTTCAAAAAGTGATGAGTGGTTGATACAATATATTTCGTTGTTATCTGATATGTCCACTGGCATGACTGGGTGTTGTGTGAACATTTCAAGTTAAATGGACGTTATATAGCCGAGTAATGAGCAAACATGCAAAGTGATGTTCACTAACTCATTGCACTCACTTTGTACACGGTTCTGATGATCCATTGGATAATTTAACATCTGAACACTTCAATCGTAAATATCTTTTTAACGAAAAGGAAATTTGAAAAAAACGAAACATGTCCCGTGCTTTTATTGATAATACGAATACATCAAGGTATGAGGGAACCGCTAGAATTCCAAGTGAATTTTTAAGAATTTGGACAATTTTACTACTGCAATGATGCGCCTGGATATGAAAATAAACACGAAGTTACAAAACTGTGGTTATTTTTTTCAATTGAAAGAAAATTTAATTTAATGAAGAAAAATCATATTGCAAATCAATCCAACCAAATATACGGCCATGAATAACATTGCCTATCGACAATACTTATATTACTCAAATACCAGATTGCGCTTAGTGGAACGTATTTTTGTTATTATAAGTGTGCGTAATTAACATTATTATAATTCAAAAGGTGTCAAATCTAACATGAACACATGGCCGTGTACGAAAAAATGCAAATCATTTATCTATGCGAGTCTTTTTGAAGATGTTTTTTTATAGTTATGTAGACGGTCATATTATAATACGTCGTGTATTACGATCGATTGTAAGGTGCAATTAATTGTAAGTTAGAGCATGTGTTCTAAACGCGCAAATCTAATTGGTTTATGTCCAAAATGGTTTCTGTAGAAAATTCTGCGAAATAAGGTCAGGGGACAGTTTCTATCTAGAAATAATACAATGTGATTACAACAATTACTATTTTATTTACTCCTGTATTACTAGGGTATTTTGGGGTATGGAATCCATTTCTGGTACCAATTTGCATGTGCCATATATGAGCAAGACTCTGAACTCAAATACGGCCGCCACTAATTTGAATATTAATAAATATATTAGATTTTCAGTGGCTACAACCTCTAATATGCAATAAGTACAGGGCTTTATGTTCAATCATGTCCTTGATATGCATTACATATATTTTAGTTCGGTTGCCACCTTCGCAACCTCTGGTAATGCATAATAATAGCATAATTAGTTGTTTTTTACCTAGTTTGCATATTCCCAGAAATTTAGTAAAATCGTGTGAATTGTGAACGTGGAAGGTAAAAATGACGATGAATATCACTTTTCCAAGGTTTTTGGGGGCAGCAAATCTATTTCTGATACTTATTTCTAGATATCACCATGTCAACCTTCTTAAATCCAAGATGGCCGCTCCCAAAAATCCGTTGATTTATGTGGGTTGCCATAGTGATATGTCCAATTAAGTATCATAAATGAATTCCTTGTGCCACAACATTTTGGGAAAGTAGTATCACTCATTATTTCCACATACCGGGATCAAATGACACACAGTTTAAAGGGGTAGTTCAGTTTGGGTGTAGAGGGCGCTGCACGGAATTTATTTTTGTTGTGAGATAATGAAAAAGTGAGTATAAAATTTGAGAGAGCATGCAATTTTAATGACAGAATAAACTTGATTTGATCAAAATCGGTTCAGAAACGGCTGAAATATCAATAAATATCCGATCGGAATAACTCCCCAGATTTATTCGATGATTTTCTTTTTAATTAAAAAAATGCTTATACTTTTTCAAAAGTTTTCAAAAAGAGGTTTTTAAATACTTGTTGATGGTCTCTTTATTTAATCATTATTTCAACAAAACATCACATGCATAATTTTGAATGAAAAATGGTTGAAACCAAAACTGTACTACACCATTTGAAGGAATATGCAATTGAGGTAAATATCCTGATCCTGTTTTTTATAAAACAAACATTATTTGATCAAAATCGGTTGAGAAACAGCAGAAATATCAAGAAATAATTGGAAAATAATTGGAATAAATGTGGGGCCCACAATAATTCGATAATTATTAGAAAATATCAAAATATAATGCCTAAAAAAATGCATATTATATCACAAGAGCTGTTAAAGCAGTGGTGAAACTGTTATTAACAATATAGGTTCCGTATTATTGAACTTTTTGTAGAAGTGTAGAGCTGCTATAGTAGGTAAAGTACATGAATATGAACAGAATTCAAATAATAAATAATAATACAAATAATAATGATATGACAAAATGTTCGATGCGAACAAACCTCTAAGCGCTTTAGAAAACAGGATTACAATGTACAGAACCCAAAATGTCGGGGGGGGGGGGGGGTATAATAATATAGGCCATCATCCTCACTTCAATTATTGGGGGATACCCCCCCCCCCCCCTGATCGAAGCCAATGTTGGTTACCATGGAAAACAATAACAACAAACTACAGAATAATGGGCGTCCGAGATGGGTACTATTTATGGTATCACAATTTCTTTTGACAGAGCATGTGCACAATGAATATTTAATTTCTTTCCAATGTATTGGTTCGCATTCAGATAGTTAATGGAAGCATTGTGTGTAGGAGTCTTTCTGCTTCGGGCAAACGCTTTCCCCCAAGTATACTCTCGTCACGGGGAAGGTTCTGTTGTGTTGATTGAGAATTTTACAAATTGAGTGTCACTAATGGCCCGTCGGAAAATCGAAAAACATCTTCAAATAAGAATAAATCAATCTAGAACGTTCTAATTCTAATGATTATAATTGTACAGGAAATAACACAGTGGTTTACAAAGTGAAACATTGTCTTTCATTTTATTTTGTAGGCCATGATATATTGGGGCGTTTTATCAGTATCAACACTCAAAACACAGTGTACACACTTTGAACACCATGTGAGCACACTGTGAGCGTTTTAACAGTGTCAGTGTCGACACTAAACACACCGTGTACACGTTTTTAACACCACGTGAACACCATGTGAGCACACTGTGAGCGTTGTAACAGTGATGACACTCATCACACCGTGTACACACTGTGAACACCACGTGAGCACACTGTGAGCGTTGTAACAGTGATGACACTCATCACACCGTGTACACACTGTGAACACCATGTAAGCACATTTTGTCCACAGTGTGATCGCAGTCTGATGAGTGCTCACGCTGTATAAAGTGTGCTGACATTGTGTGCATTATTAGCACACTGTCAGCACACTGTGTGTACATTATGTGCTTCATAGTGTGTTCACAGTGAATGTTGATACTGTTAAACCGCTCTATTTGACACGGCCCGTAAAGTGTGTTCACAGTGTGATGCAGTCTGATGAGTGTTCACACTGCTTAAAACGCTCTAAATTACCATGTTCACACGGCGGTCTACAGAGTGAAACACAGTGATCACACTGTGATCCACATTTCTTTCCTGTATAGAGAAACGTTCAACAAAATAAAAGATCTATAATTTCAAGTGTTCACTCACAGCTAACGCAGGGTATATCACATTATTTTCACAGTGTGTTAACAGTCCGATGAGTGTTGACACTCTAAAAACGCTCTAATTTGACATGGTCCACAAAGTGTGTTTACACAGTGTTCACACTGTGACACACTGTCTTCCTTCCGTTAATAAGAAAACGTTCAACAACATAAAAGACCAGGGGGTCTTTCACAAAGATCCTAAGTTGAAATTTTGTTTCAAATTGTTGTATGAAGGTTCTTTTAAAAGGCATAAAATGTTGATTAAAACCATTAATATGTTCTATTATCAAAACGATTTCATGTTCGTAACGCAAACCTTATGAAAATTATTACAAGAAAATTGAATTTTTGCCTTTTAATATGGTGTATGGCTTTCCATAATAGTTAGGTACAACTTAGAGTTAAGTGCAACTTTGAGTTTTTGTGAAACACCCCCTGTAGTTTTAAGGCTCTCACTAGATCAATCGATTCGATTCGTGTGACGAAATTATATTTAACTTGTTCATCATTATTGTCACGAAATCTATCGGAGAATCTAACTTAAATAGGAACAAAGGGATATATATGTAACAAAAAGCTAGCTGGTAAATAGTTGCTTAGTTACGATATATTCGACGGAAGGGATATCCATTGACGTAGGTAGAGGTGGAGGGGGCATTACCCCCCCCCCCCCCCCCCGCCAACCTACATTGCATAAACAACAGAACGCAATGAAATAACAACATATTCCTTTTTAAGACGCGATGCAGCTCCATATAGTATGAAATCTTGCCCCATCTATGCTCTTTCTGGTTACCCCCCCCCCCTCTCCCACACACACTCTCCTTTGCGATGCCTCTTGGGGGGGGGGGGGGGCACACCTTATGTCTTTCTTTGTTTTTGGAAATGTTTCCCCTTTATATATTCTATTGTTTTGATCAAAATTATTATTATCTTTATTATAATCATTATTTATTATTATTTTCTTTGGTCTGTGCCTCCCCCCCCCCCCCCCCCCATAGCTTCGCCACAGCCTCTATGAATATGTTCTGTCCGCCTGTCAACATGATCAATATCGCTCGGTCACTTCATGCAAAAGTTGCCGACTTGATCAGATTGATTTATGCGTCTTTAGTCGTCAGAAGGGTTTTAAAATCTCTTCCCGCCCTTTGACAAAACATGGAGGTAACAAAATTTGGTTTCTTCATTTTTAATGCAGACTAATACGATTATTGTGTGCAATGAATATAATACTTAATTGCGCGTTTTTGTCATTATTTGTGTGAAATAAAACGTACTTCATTTACCAGATATCTAATGTAAATACACTTTTCAAATACTTAGATTATATACGAGAATGATGCATTTGTTAACTTTTATTTGTAATTTTTAAAAATTAACTTGCTTGTTCAGCTCTAATAAGGCTTGGAGTAACCATTGTACAACATTTTGATTTTAATAATATGTGAATGGTAAAGTTGAATTAATATGACGGAAAATTAATTTTCCTTTTCAGATGTTTGCCAGCCTTGTGTTGATTGCAATCATTCTGCATGCCTTGCCATCGTCAGGTAAAACACCAATTATTGATTTATTTTCATGAATATTGAATTTTATCTAATATGTTTACATTTATGTAAATATAATAAATAAGTTAATATAATCCTATTAATTCAGCATTGGGGCTATTTGTATATATTTGTTAGCTCCAGTTGTCAATCAATAAAATGTATTATTACAACTTAAATTTGTTGTTAATCTAAAGTGTGTATATATATATTGTAAATATTGTACATATTGAATTGATTATTATTATTTAATTTAATTTTATCAAGTTGAAATAAATAAATCAATCAATCAATCACTTTTATCAAGTAAAAATCAATCAATCAATTTATAAATCAATCAATCAATCAATCAATCAATCAATCAATCAATCAATCAATTAATCGATCAATCTATCAATCAATCAAGCAACCAATCAATAAATATATAGCTTTTATAGAGCGCCATCTATCTAGTTGCCTATTCAGAGGCGCATTATTACCCTTGGTCATCAGGTACAGTTCAAACCCGCACAATTATCTTGTGCACCATCTCAACTCCCAGGGGAGCATACTAGCCCAAGCTGCCCAACGGGCGCTGAAGGCTAATTAACACCCGACCAAGTACCCATTTATACTCCTGGGTAGAGAGCAGCAATGTGGATTAATTGTCTTGCTGAAGGACAAATGGAGTGGGCAGGGTTCGAACTCGGGATCTCGAGATCAGAAAGCGCGCGCTCTACCGATCTTGCCACACCACATCCATCCATCAATCAATCAATCAATCAATCAATCAATCAATCAATCAATCAATCAATCAATCAATCAATCAAACGATCGATCAATCAATCAATCAATCAATCAATCAATCAATCAATCAATCAATCAATCAATCAACCAATCAATCGATCGATCGATCGATCAATCAAACGATCGATCAATCAATCAGTCAATCAATCAATCAATCAACCAATCAATCGATCGATCGATCAATCAAACGATCAATCAATCAATCAATCAATCAATCAACCAATCAATCAATCAATCAATCAATCAATCAATCAATCAATCAATCAATCAATCAATCAATCAATCAACCAATCAATCGATCGATCAATCAAACGATCGATCAATCAATCAGTCAATCAATCAATCAATCAATCAATCAACCAATCAATCAATCGATCGATCAATCAAACGATCAATCAATCAATCAATCAATCAATCAATCAATCAATCAATCAATCAATCAATCAATCAATCAATCAATCAATCAATCAATCAATCTATCAATCAATCAATCAACCTTGTTTCTTTTGCCAGGAGACAAATCATTTTCTAGGAGTCTATTACCCTCTTCATTTGCGGGATGAACCAGCAAGGGGGCAATACAATGTTGTCCTTTTGCTAAGCTAGTCCAGTGAGTGGTAATAATAAATTTTTTTTTGTCTGCAGGCATGGCAGGTGAAACATGCTTGGAAGAGAAGCCTCGGCTGCGCTGCCCAACCATCACCCTCCCATCTGGCAAACGAGTCACCCTGGTGCCCCGGGCCCTCGATGAGAACAGCCCGCTAGGGATGGTATCTCGCAGCATCACTAACCGTCGCGACGGCGTTTTAGTCTGCGCTTTGCCAGGTAGGCTAATCATACAGCATAACAGCAACACAATTTTTTCATTAACTTGAATAATTTCTTTAGTATCTTTAACATTTCAAATTCATATAATGTTCATGATTCATTTTAATTATACATGTACTTCTAGAATATTATAGAACATTTTCTATCATACCTTTCAATTGTAATTTGGTTTAATCCGCTCACATAATTTAGGCAATCTTTATTATAGGTGTTTTTTCTGTCACTGTGGCTATTAAACTTTAAAATCAACGTATGAAAATTATTTATCCAATTTTTTTTCAGACATGTCGCCAAAAAGCGGACAGCAACAGCCGACTGCAGAGGCGAAGACGGCTGGCACCACGGCAGATGCTGGCATGACGAATTCGCCCATGACATCGACAATGGAAGCAACTGCATCATCCGAGTCAACCAAGGATTTCTCCAACATGACTTCTGCAGTTCGATCTCCAACAACTACTAGTTCCGGACCAGCGGTAAATGCAATGACAACGGTAGCTAAGGAAGAGCCAAGGGAAACGCAGGAACCATCCCGCGCGACCACGGAAATCGAAAGAAAAACCAGCGGAACTCGACGTCCCACAGCAAGTAGTTCCGTACCAACTAGGCGCGCTTTGACAACGGTTGCTATAAAGGAAAAGACAACGGAAACGCAGACACCTCGCCCGACAACAAAATTCGAAGAGATAGCTCTACGCCCCGCACAAATTAGTTCTGGACCAACGACAAGTGCACTGACAACTACAGCCAAGCAACAGCCGGATTATCGCGCGACAACGGACTCCGAAAGTCTCACCATACCAACCCGACCTCGTACAACCAGTAGCTCTGGATCAAAGACAACTGCTTACAAAAGGAAGCCAGCTAGAGCGACAACGAAAATCTCGACCACGTCTCGCTCGAGCACAGGACCCGCCACTACACCAGCTAGTAGTTATGGTTCAGCGGCAACTGGTAGAGCGACGGGACCAACTGCGGATATGACGAAAGCGGCGACAACCAGAGCAACCAAGAGCGGCAACCAGAACATGCAGAAGAAAACAACACCAACGTCTGATATGTCCGCGGCTGCAGCAGTGACTCCCTTATATGACGGTCCGACCAAAGATTATTCCTCAGTGACAGCGTCTCACCCTACCATAGATGAAACAGCGCCAGCGGATGCCACAAGCGAAGTGTTGGTAACCTCACCCTCTCTGACCAACACAGAAGGAATGACACGCACCAAAAGCCACCAGAAGCAACCAACACTAAAGTCTGACATGTCCACAGCTCCTCCCCTGTATGGTGGTCCGACCAAGGATTATTCTCCAGTTGTAGCGTCTGACCCTAGCATGAATGGGGTCAGAGACGAAGTGTCAGCAACATCACTCTCTCTGACCAACACAGCGGGAATGGCACCCACCAAAAGCAACCAGAAGCAACCAACACCAACGTCTGACATGTCCACAGCTCCTCCGACCAAAGATTATTCTTCAGTTGTAGCGTCTGACCGTACCATGAATTGGGATGTCGCACCAAAGTCTGACATGTCCACTGCTCCTCCAACCAAAGATTATTCTTCAGTTGTAGCGTCTGACCGTACCATGAATTGGGATGTCGCACCAAAGTCTGACATGTCCACTGCTCCTCCGACCGAAGATTCTTCTTCAGTTGTAGCGTTTGTCTCTACCATGAATGGAGATGTCGCACCAAAGTCTGACATGGCCACAGCTCCTCCGACCAGAGATTCTTCTTCAGCATCAGTTGTAGCGTCTTACTCCAAGGGCGTAGTGAAAGTAACCTCACCCTACATGACCTACGCCGAAGGAACGGCACGCACTACGCGTCAACCTTCCAGACATTCGGCCGGATCAACGATCGCCTATGGAATAACGGGGTCAGCAACAACGCCAATGGCGCAGCAACCGGAGGTACAATCGACCGACGGCTACGGCGGTGGCATAACTCAACCAGCTACGGCGGTTTCGCAAACAACAACGGAGTCAGCGACAACGCCAATAGCGCAGCAACAGCCAAACGGACAGGGGTCAAATGGAAAGCCGAAAGGCAACCGCCAACCAGCTGCGACGGCTCCGCCAACCTCACCTAGATCTCCAACGACCAAAGATGATGCGACTACTACAACTCAACAGCCACCGACCACTGCGCGCCAGACCACGACACTTGCGCAGGGATCTAGTCCTCGACCGAAGAAGACCAACGCACCTGTTGACGACACGCTAGCGGTGGATAACAGTGGATGGCTATATTACGGCTAATTTGTTATCTATTTATTTGAAGAGTTAATATGCAAGTACTAATAAAGCCGTTTTTCACGTATTCGAGATGCGAGTTGCGACTTAACCTGCTGGAGCAACAATGAAAATAACAAATAAATTCTTGATAGTTACATTCATATCTTCAAAACAACGACTTGATACACAATCATTAAGGTATCATTTAAACGATACTTTATATGACAAATGACGAATGCAAAAAAGTCAAAAATAATATATAATATAGTTGTGCAGGTTTAAACTGTACCTGATATCCAAGGATTATAATAATGCTAAATGATTCAAAACCCTGTATTAAGCGATGTACATACATGAAATCTACAGTATATTACTATTACTATAATGTACATGTATTGTTGTGCTGCTTAACAATCATTGTATATACATTTTTATTTTCCGCCCTTTAAAAATCATCTATGCTAAAAGGGAAATCCTCCCCTGAGAGGGAAATGTAAATAAACAAAAATAAATACATATAGAGTATAATCATACATACATTACTAATCGGTAAATACATAAATGTATAAATAAACAAATTAATAAATCATTGAATGAATACACGAATAGAAAAAATACAGGTATACAAAAATAGATAAATGAAAAAATCAATAAAGACAAAAAATATTGGTATGCGAACAAACAACAGCATAAAATCCAATTTTCATTGACTATGTAACATATTTAATTTTAAGTAAGACAATGTATCTTGTACAGTTTGTAACCCTTTAACTACCATGATAGACACTGCACTCACATAATATGATTATATATAAGATGATGACGTCATAATTAAGGGAAATTGAGCGTTCCTATTGGTTGATTACCGATGCTTAATCCGGTATAATCAATGGTAAAGTTATAATACATATGTATTATAACTTTTCAGTGACGTACAAATTTCCCATAGACCACATAGTGCATGGCGACCGTGTGTGCAAACTTCCCTTTGAGAGCCGCCGCGGTGGAGTGCGCAACGTCAAATTCAGTCGCTGCCAAAATGCCAACAAAATTACATAAAAGTGAGAATAATGAAAGGGCTGCGTGCATTTCCATTCCCAAACTTAGCAATATCAAACCACTTTACCATGCAATTTACGAAACTGCCAACATTTATTTACTACAGGACAGATAATTTACAAAATGATGCATTTTCCATCTTTTTCATGATAAGTTTTGTGAGTCTTTCTTCGCGGCATGTAAACAATCAATTGTGACGTCACAGCCATGACGTCACAATTATTGACACTCAATTCGGGTTCCTCCAAAAGTTCCTCAAAATAATCATCTTATATAACAATAGTACATGATTCCTGTCGTTAAATATTCCATAATAGACACCTCTACATTTTTAATTTCTCTCGTGCGATTATATTGCACTCGGCCTGCGGCCTCGATGCAATATAATCGCTCTCGAGAAATTAAAAATGTATCGTTGTCTATTCTGGTATATTCAACTCCAAACCATGCACTATTTGTATAATATTGATTCGTTCTTATAAGCACAAAATAGATAAATGCGAAAATGAATCGTATAATAGACACTGGACTTATTCCCAAGCTTCTATCCATTGATGATGAATGAAGGAATTC
>JBAMJV010011770.1:0-33375 GCA_037951105.1 Echinarachnius parma
AAAGGATTGGGTGAGGAACGGGATGAAATGTGGGGTGGGAGTGGGGAAGGGTGTCAGGAGTAGGAGTGAAGGAGAGGGAGTTGGAAGTGGGAAGAGGGCGAAAGAGGTGGGGAGGGTGATGAAGGGAGAGGGGGGAGGGGGAGGGGGGGGGGGGGGTAGAGGGTGAGGAGGGGAGATAGTTTGGGGGCGAGAAGGAGGTGGGCAGTATGTGAGCAAGTGGAATAGGGGTTGAATGTGCGAAGGAGGGGGTTATATGAGGGTAAGGAAGGGGGTGAGAGGAGCAAGTTTGGGAATTCGGGAGGAAAGGGGTGAGAAAGAGAGGGAGGATCGATGGAACGGAGCGTGGGTAGATGGAGATTGGGAAGGAAGGAGGAGAGTGAAAGGGGGAGGATATGGAGGCGGGGAGTGAGTTCATAGAGTCAGGGAGTGGGAGCGGAAGGGCGAAGGGGTGAGGGGAGAAAGGGAAATAGGGTAGAGGATAAGGGTATTAGGTAGATCGGGAGTGGGGAGAAGGACGGAGATGTGATGGAGGAATGGGAAGGTGTGGATGGGAATAGATATAGAGTGTTGTAGGGGGAGAGAAGGTAGGGGATTTTGAAATGAGGGGGGGGGGGGAGTCTCATATGTCGACAGGAATGTAAATCTTAAAGCATATTTGCTTATACGACGAAACAAACTAATATCACACCTTTGTGTTGAGATATAAAAGAAGGAAAAGTGAATAATTAGGAAATAACTCTTACCATTTAACAATAAATCCTCTCATATTCGCCTGAATTCGTGGTGTAATCAACCATTTCCTTCAAATAACCTGTGTTTTTATTTAAGCCGTTACGATGAGTAGGCTTCCCCGATCGATAATATCGAGGTCAGGAGAGGGGGTGTGGCCAATTTTAACACAACACCATATACTGTATGGTCTGTATACAGCTCTGGTTTGACAAAGATCAATTGTATGAAAGAGTTTCAGTGTCTACGCAAGAATATATTTGTGATAAGAGAGAGATAGAGAGAGCAATACAAGTTGGAAATGGATTTCATGCATGTTATTATTTTGAAACCATGGTGACACTGCCTAGCCAGGTTATTTCTACTTGCACACTTAAGCCTGGCGCAGACAGAAGCCGACTCGACCCGATACGACTGGTTTTCAGTCTGATTAACTCAGTATGCGTTGCCTCAGGACTCCCGGTTTTGCCAGTCAAGAGCCAGTCGGAGGTCATTCGAGGCCGATTCGACATGTTGAATCGGCTCCGAATGAGCGAAACTGAATCTAGCCTGACTGAAAACCAGTCGGATCGGGTCGAGTCGGTTCTGTCTGCGCCGGGGCTTAATATTCACCCAAACCAAACGATCACTTATATTATCCCAAGCCTCCCATTACCACACCGTGATGTTATTACCAGAGTGATCATAAAACGCTTCTGAACGATTGTAATAAACAATTAAATTGTTCTGAAAAATACATTTGTAACCCCTAAGAACAACGTTATATGAATCAAAATTTATTTGGGCGCTAACTTGAAGCTTTGATTGTAAATATTATTGAACACAAATCAGTATCAGTGACCGAGTGAAAAAACAAAACGTGCAGTAAAACTAGGTACAATGTTAACCCTGCTAAACTCAAGGGTATACACAGCCATTCTTCAACTGACAATCTTGTTACTAATCGGTAGATTTCTTCTAAGTTCTTTTTTTCCTCCTAAATCCTACATTTTATTATGTTTTTTTTTTTCAAATTGAATCTGATTAGCAACATTGTTTATCAAGAACACCACTAAGAAAGTTCTTTTGTTTCTTACGTGAATAATCACATGGTGTTGGTGTCCCTTTCGTCTTAGCGAATATCATACAAATCATGAACAAAATAATTTCTCTTGATTGAAAATAATTTCCATATTAAGTTGGTGAATAATTTTGTTCTTCCTTGCCCTAACGAAAATGGCGGCTCGTAAAAAGAAATGAATAAGAATTATTTCTTATTTTCCATGGTTCCATGTTTCCATGTATACTTATGATATATTGTAGCTAAGTGTATGTATAGACGGTGTAAATGGTATGTAAGAACATCATGGAATTAGTAATTACGTTCAAGTCTAGGTCAGTTTCCCTAAAAAAAAAGGGGGGGCGGCCTATTTGTGGTCTTTCTACAACCGGGGGGGGGGGGGGCATTATTCCCCCGAGTGGCCTTATTACGCATATAAAGACCCGAAAATTGATCAAATACTAGGACTATGTCATTAATGAGATGTCAGATATATGTATTGCAAACTGTACAACATCTTGTAGCATTTTCGTAATGGCATACGCATTTGGCGACCTAAAATATTTAAATAATTGCAACTATAAAAAAGATGACTTGTGGAAAAATGTTTCGACCCCGACTGAAAAGGTCATTGGTCTACCTCTTCCATGCATATATTATGTCCTTATGTTACTGCTATTAATTATCCGACATGGTAGCTAGTGACCTAGGGTTAGTATACAAAGAAGAGGAAGGGGTGTGGAGTGGGGAGGAAGTGGGAGAGGAATCGGAAGGGAGTAGAGTGAATGTGGAGAGGAGTGGGGTTGGAAGTGGGGGAGAAAGGAGTGAGAGGAGGGGTTGGGAGATGGGGGAAGTGTGAGGAGGGGGGGTGGGAATGTGCAGAGAGGTGGAGAGGGGCATAATACAAAAAATGGAGGCGGGGAGAGAGGTGTGAATAGGGAGTGGGTGATAAAGGGGTGAAGAGGAGGGATGGAGAGTCGGTGAGGGAAGGAGTGTGAGGTGGGGTGGAGATGGGGATTGGCGGAGGAAGTTGCAGATGTGGGTGGGGATGGGTGAGGGAGGGGGCAGTTTGGGAGGGGGATGATGTATGGCTTAAGAAGGGGGAAAAGGCGAGGGTGTGGAGTTAGGAAGAAGGGGGGCGAGGAGGTGATGGGGAGTGGGTGGAAGGGCAGTAAGATTGGGGGGAGGGAAGGGAGAGTGTGAGGAATATGAAAAGGTAGGGTGAGTAGGGAAAAGGGAGGGGATGTGGAGAGGGGTTAGAGGGTTGGGGATGGGTTTGGTAAGAGAGCTGGATGGAGTGGGAGGAATAGGGGAGTTGAGGGGCTAGGATGAGGGTTATGGTAGGTTTGGGAGATGGATAGGAGGGTGTTGGCAGTTAGGGGGAAGGGAAGAGATAGGGTGGAGAGAGGGTGAAGAGGAGGGTTGAGAGGTGTGGGTGGGGGTGGGAGTAGGGATAGTGTGGGATGGACGGTGGATTTTGGGAGGAATGGGGAGTGGAAGGAGTGGGAGTGACGAGGAAATGGGCTGCGAGATGGGTGAGGGAATAAGCGGGAAATGTGGGGGAGTCGAGGAGAAAGGGGAGAGGGGGGTATCAATGTCTACCCTTCCTCAGAATATCTTTACCAAAATGCAATGACGCAGAGGCATGACTATTACTTTAACATACACACCAACGCAAACAGGCAAACGCTCATTGATATTTAAGCAGGTTCTCAATATGTACAGACTGTTTTAGGGGACCAATTTGTGCATCTTAATTAATTGTTAGTTTTCGTTTAAAAACACAAGAATAGTAGAAAAACAGTTATTAATAATTTAATTCGTTAATGAACGGCTGGATGGTCTATTGTCATGACACTCCGGGTCTACCTTGGAGTCAGCGGAATGTCTTCACATGATCTTATTATTATGCAAATTCAAAACAATATCAATTCTTAAAGTGATCCATTAACGTTATGGAGTTCAACAAAATTACCTGGAGCTTTTACACATCCCTTGTACGTTACCATTATGTTTATAATATCTCTCCAATTGTGGAGACATATACGACCAGATTTTAAAGCGTTTCGGAACGTTTTTCGATCATAGTCTAAGGTACTTGACGTCGGATACTCAATCCTCGATACAGTACTAATGCAGATATTTCTTGCGAACGATCGGTATATAATCTGACATCGACTTTTTTTCTTTTTTTCAATCAGTCAGTTTTTTCTTATTTTGTGAAAATAACAATATATGATTAAGAGTCACACATACACACACGCACACACACATACGCGCAAATAACACACATACTTTTTTTTAAATGGATTTTTATTCCTCCAAATTAAAACATTTACAATTGAATATACATAAACAAAATATGTCCAATGTGAACATCTTAAACAGAGAATAAAACAAATTACAATTCTAATGAAAGAAAGGTATAAATAATTACCTTACATACATAAACAATTGCAAATCTTACATCACATACTTATGAACTACAATCGAATAATAATAATTGGAGGTTTTTAAGTTATGATAAAAAGAAGAAAAAACAAAACAAAAAAACAAAACAAAACAAAACAAACACTCCTCTACCCATTACCCCCCCCCCCCCCCCCGCTCCCCAATCCCACCCCCGTGCATACTCACTCGCTCACACCTGGTCGGTAATCTGCTCAGATTCCTTTATAAATAATTTGTTTATAATACATAATGATCAATACTTTTGAATGTGACAAGCTCACGGGAGAAATATCGTAAATAAAGATTTTATTCTAATCTGCCTTACAAATTAAATCTTATTATAATTTTTTGTTTCCCTTTTTTGTAAGTGTAGCCCTAATTTCCCCATTTTAATTGCTATTTTCTCTTCTGGAACCTTATAATCTAATAAGAGTTTCTGTATTTTATCAATGGTTGGTAGTACACCCTCTTTTCTAATACAAATAAAATATATTTTACCATAAACATTTTAGTGTTACATATTTTTTATTCTATTTGAATTACCCGACAGTCCAACAAATATATCTCGCCAATTTAAGTCCTTTAATTCATCTAACTCATAACGTTGTATCAAAGCTTGCCATATCAATTTTACATTTAAACAAACAAAAATATATGTGAATATGTTTCCCTTTTCCTGTTTACAGTACGAACATAAATTATCTTCAACAAATCCAAATCTAAATAAATGTTCTTTGGTATAAATTGCCCCCATGCAGTAACTTAAATTGAAACTCTCTCTGCCTCCCTATCATTAATGTTATTCGTGGTCTAAATAAACATTCACTTAGTTCTTTATCTGTATAATTCTAATTATTTTGTCCATCCCTTATTTGTAAATCATATGACTTTTGCAATTCTCGAATAAAAATAATAAATATTTTTTATTGATGGTACATCCTTAAAGCTTAATGTTTTTTCCAAAATATGTAAGTTTATATTATAATTCATTTAGTCTACCTCACATAATTGTACCAAACCTTACTCATTTTTCCAATCTCTCGGAATCGCATGCATATATCAATTATTGTAAGCAAATTCTCACCTGTCATACATGGTTAAAAAATATGCAACGGGTTTAACATGTCCATTATCAATAATATGATTCAACATAACGATCCCTCGTTCCAATAACTCTTTATCAAATACAGTCTTATTCTTTATATATATGTTCCTATTATAACAAAAAATTGGATTCATGCAACCATTAAATTGCCTTAAATTATTAATCTCTTGCCAAGCTTTCAACATTTCCAAATAATAAGGTGGAATCTTTAACATGAACTTCATCTTTTTCATTTCATAATCACATAACAAAATTAGCCTTCCTCCCACGGAGCTTAAGCTATAATAAAAAAATAACTTCCATCCCAAATTTCTTTCTCCATATAAAAGTCGCTTTACCCACATTATACGCTGCGTTCTAACAAATATTTCAAAATCAATCATTTTAACTCACCATAATTATAATTCTGATAAAGATTTTTTCTTTTTATACGATCTTTCCCTCCCCATATAAATTCAAATGATATTTTCTCCACTTTTATATTAACCATAAAGGGACAACAAGGAGGGATGAACATCATTTAATTTTGTTAATGCATAAGTTTTCAATATTAATGTATTTTACCCATGATAGTCAAATCCAGCTGTTTCCACCAACCTAACGTTTTTTTTATTTTACTTAATATTTCTTTATAATTTAAATCATCTTTTAATCTAAAAATCGACTGAAAAATGTACACCTAAAATTGTTACTACACTAACAAATTCTCCAAATAAAGGCCAATCTGGTTTTCCTAGTTTCCTCACCCATATCGTAGAACACCATCGTCAAGCACCCCCCAAGCACCTACATGCATCTTGCTTTTAAAGAGCGCCCACTCTCTGTCCAAACGGGAAACTTTAATCAAGAATGCAAATAATGGTGAGGAATATTCATGAGGATAATAATGGAGGTGAATCTCATGGAAACGTCTTTAAAAGCAAGATGCGTATAGGTGCTTGGGGGGTGCTTGACGATTGGTTGTTCTACGGTATACATAAAATGTGTCTTTTCCTTATTGACCTTTAAACCACTAACTTTTTCAAATTCTTCAAATATATACTGCAACCTTCTTATTGAGTCTATGTCTTTCAAAAAAATATGTCATATCATCTGCATACAATACTTGTCTTATTTCATGTTCCCCAAAGTGTATCCCCTTTAATGATTTTGTCCCTCCTTATTTCATGTGCCAATAATTCTATTGCAACCAAAAACAAATATGGCGACAATGGATCACCTTGTCAAAACACACCCACATTCAAAACGCGCACATACACACATACACACACACGCACACACAAACACACGCACAAACACGTATGCACACACACACACACACACACATACAAACACATGCAAACAAACAAACAAACATTGCATACATGTACATAGATTGAGAACAGCCAGATAGTAATTCATGCAATTAACACCTTGCATTTCGGGGCATGTATAGGTTATTTGGTTTGAACCAGGACTATGTTTAAACGACAATACAAAACTAATAACAAACGTTTGTTTTTTAAGATTATAAAAGAAGGAAAAGTAAACATATAATTATATTCACCATTTCTCAGCAGATCCTCTACAGATCTCTCAGCAGATCCTCTACAATTCTACGGAAATCGTGGTGCACACAACATTTCCTTCCAAATGACCAGTGCTTTTTAGTTAAACCAAGCTGTTTCGAGAAGCCACGTCGAACTGTTTTTATGAGTGAATTTACATAGCCGGCAAGATGAGTTCCAAAACTCTGTCCCAAGCATCACCATGGTGATGTCTATTAGCGCATGCGCGAGTTTACGATGGTGGGGGGAGGGGTGAGTTCAATTCGATCACAGAACAGTTATACCATGGAAGTAGGAGTTTGAACTCCAATATCCCTGGTTATACTGTATGTCTATAATCATGCATAGGCGTCAATATCTTTTCCCAAAGGGGGGGGGGGGGGGGGGGGGGGGGGTGATAAGTCATTATGACCATCATCGACGAGGGAGCAGAGGCGAGAAAGGATGGGGAGGGGTTAACCACACGATACCTAAGGGCATTATTTTTTATATTTTTTATATTTGTATTTTTTATTTTTTTATTCATTTATTTTCTTCTTATATTTATTTATTTATTATTATTTTGTATCTTATTTTATTTTATTTTATTATATTTATTTATTATTATTTTATTTTTTGTATTTATTATTTTTTTTTTTTTGGGGGGGGGGCGAGGGGTAGCCACACGATACCTAAAGTCAACGGGCATTTTTTGCATAAAGCACACTTGGTGAGCATTTGGGCAAGCAATCCTTATAGAAAGGTGAGGAGTAGGGGTCCTCTCTATTTAGCCCGCGCCAGCACCGCGCCGATTCATCCGAAAACACAATTCATTGCGGGGGGGGGGGGGGGGGGGGAGGGCAGAGCATTGTTAACATCCAGGTCCCATTTGGGCAGATCCCCTGTTATCTTTTTACTGATTTATAGCTGTTAACCGTAATAGGGCCGGGGGGGGGGGGGGGCCATAATGGCCGCCCCCCTCCGCGATTTTTTTTATTGCTCCAAAACGCTGTAAGATGACGCGCCCGCTGCTCCGTGACATTTTTCTTTCGGGTCTTGCGCACATTTTAAAACAAAAATTTTGAAAATCGGACATACCGTTACAAAGTCACGTGACCTTTTGTCTATGCATGTCAGCCCGAAAATCGGTCAATTTCGTGATTTGTGTACAAAACATATGGAAATATCAATTTTCGTAAAATGAGGGTTTATCATTGGTTATTCAGTGTTGTTTACATTTATATGTTGTTTTGGGGGTTCAAAATACTTAAATTATAGTTAGAAATAAAATAAACAACAAAAACAATAAAATACATAAGTTTAAAAAAACAAAGAAATACATAAGAAATTATCAAAACAATAGAAAACATAAGGAAGAACCTGGCTCTTCCTAATTTTTTTGTCGTATTATTATCCCACATGCTCTAAAGAATATATGTAGTGAAAACCAGAGTTTAATTATGAATAATATATGATTTATGGGTAAAAATATGAATTTCATGACTTATTTGCATATATTACCATAAATATGCAAATTAAGGAATTTTTCAATTTTTTTAAAAATTACCATTGTATTCTATACACTTCACTTATCATGCGTGCAAATTTTCACGGCGATCAGCCGCTCCGCGGCCGAGATCTTAGGGGGGGGGGGGGGGTGGGGGGGGCCATAATGGCCCCCCCCCCCCCCCCCGGCCTGCTGAAGACCTCAAATAGCCGGCCCTTTTAGGGTTAAGAAAACAAATATCCCTGAGCCCCTTTTGTTTATTTCACTGCCCCTAATACGCCACTGGATATTTGTTAAATAAAATGTGAATAATTATGTAATACTTAAGTAAAGAGACATAATAAATCATAGGAGCACACTTATACCATAAAATACATGGTCGGTATATCAAAAGGTAAAACGATATGGTGGATAGTGTCCGCTTGACCCCACCTTGAACCACAACTTCGGAAATGATCCATGGTTTAACCTTGACGTGGCCGTGAGCTTCATCCATGGCATAACGTTAGTCCTCGAAGCAACGTGACGTCATTAGTTGAACGACTCTTCTCATTGCCAACCAATGAAAATTAAATTAAGCCTGGCACTACTTAATCCCTTTTTGCTAAAATCTTGTGTTTATCAGCCTTTTTCTGTCCTCCACCCAGTACTCCCAACCCTCGCTGACCAGACTAATACGCCACTAATTTAGTCAGCTTAGTAAACATTGATCGGAGGAAAGAAACACACGCAAACGAACAAAATGATTAATCTAGGCCAAGCTTTTTCTTATTGTTAAAACGTTCTGTAATTTTGTCTCGAGGACGAATCGTATGCCACAGATGAAAGTCACGGCGACAAAAAGTTAACCGTCGATCATTTTCGTAAGATATTCCGCTGTTGAGAGTATGAAGCGGACCCTTTCCAATTGTCAGTATATTTGGCCTTTTTAGGGCAGGCACAAGTTAAGTTGAGAATTCGGGCCATTGTTTTTTATGTAATGATATTTTGTAGCTGAAGTACGTAAACGGTCCTCCACGTGCTATTAAAGACAATTTAGAAATAAACAATTTCACTCAAGTCTTTAAGGTAAGTTAAAGGCGTAAACAGTAAGTCAAACTGAATTCTAGTAACTAAAACTTGGAATCTATCATTCAAAACTGATATTATGATGAGATGATTAATTTTCGAATTGTAGCAAAATCATATAAACGGCTAAATTACACGGATGTTTTTGTTGGAAAAGCATACATTAACACACTAAGCCGCCCTCTAGACACTTCAGGTTTCAATAATTTGTATTATACAAAAATGTGTATGTAGTGTTTGGTTATAATAATAATTTAATAGAAAGGTCATCAAAACAATTATAATGCCTCTTTGGTATGTTTATATAAATGAAAATGATACCCATTATATTCTTAAGGATACTAATATTCTTAAATCAATTAATAAATGTCGGGCCCCAACTATTATTCCCATCGGGTATAAAGCTTTGTTTGTAATGTATTCATAACATTTTATATAAATATAGTATTAAACTAATTTATTCCCCAAAACATTTACAATGGAAACAATTACCCTAAGTTGTATTTTGTTTAACGAAACATGCTTCTTCCTTATGTTTTGTGCACAAATCGCAAACATTTTTTAGCTAACATGCTCTGCCAAAAAGGTCACGTGTCTTTCCAACTATACGTCCGACTTTCGCAAGTTTGATTTAAAAGATACGAAAGTTGTCTTTACGCATTGACGAGCAATCGAGAAAATCCTGGATGGGGAGGAAGGCGAACTTAAAGGGATAGTTGATTTTTGGTAAAGAGAGTACAGTTTTTGTCAAATTGACTTTTAGTAACCCAAACCTGCGCCATTGCATTACAAACTAACAGTAATAACTCCACCATGCTCGAAAGGAATCAAACATTACAAACGACTAAGTGTAAAGCCTGTTATCATTAAAAAAGAGCCGTTAAAACTCAAAAGGGCACTCACTCAAACCTCATTGCTTCATCCTTTTTTCAAACAAAATTGTGCATTTCATTTTTTGTTAAAATAATTATTCAATAGAGATATCATCAACAATTAAAAAAAAAAACCTATTCAAGTAGTCTTTAAGCATTTTAAATTTTGTTTCTAAAAAGTCAAAATATCCCCTGGTGAAGAAATTTGTAACACAAATTTGTTTATGGATATTTCAGCCGTTTCTGAACCGATTTTGTTCAAATAAAGTTTATTCTGTAATTAAAATTGTATGTTCTTTCATATGCAAAAGTCAGTTTTTTCATTATCTCACAACAACATATTTTGTGAAGTGCCCCCCTTACCAACACTCACCTATCCCTTTAACCAGTTTACAAAATCAATGCACGGGCGTGAAATCTATGGTTTCTTAGTTACTGAGTGTCCCAATATATCTAAACAAACATACGGTATATCATACGTATTGTTGTGTTTTTTGCGCGTCGTGGCATTTCCATAGTTATCATAATTCGCTTCTTTCAGATGTCCATTAGGCTAACAAAGAATATCACTTTGTAACGACTGTTTTCAATCACAATGAACAACCATAGAAAATGGCTATACGGGGTGACCAAGAAAAAAAATCTGAGAGCATACTTTCCATTTAATGTGAAAAAAAAGAAGAAAAAAAGACAAATCTAACACTCCAGCGTCTAGCCTATTATATGCTGATACTGTGGGCATGCCGTGCAGCTCTACCCCCTTCGTTCTGTTCGTTTTGTCTACGTCACTGAATATTGAATTAATACTTCAAACCCTCTCGAAGTTACAGTAATTTGAAAAGCAAAATACATATATTGCTTTCAATCTATTGATTTCGATATTTACGTGACAGAAACAAAGGATGAAGTGCATTTCTTGTTTAATCGAAACATGAAAAGCAATTACTCCGAATGTATTGTCTCCTTCTACAAGCGCACAACAACATAAAAGGGTTGCCTGTAAAAAGTGTCTAACTCCATTAAAATTACTTCCTCATTTATCTTCTACCGTGTTGTTTAATAATAATAATATATAGCTTTTATAGAGCGCCATCTATCTAGTTGCCTATTCAGAGGCGCATTATTACCCTTGGTCATCAGGTACAATTCAAACCCGCACAATTATCTTGTGCACCATCTCAACTCCCAGGGGAGCATACTAGCCCAAGCTGCCCAACGGGCGCTGAAGGCTAATTAACACCCGACCAAGTACCCATTTATACTCCTGGGTAGAGAGCAGCAATGTGGATTAATTGTCTTGCTGAAGGACAAACGGAGTGGGCAGGGTTCGAACTCGGGATCTCGAGATCAGAAAGCGCGCGCTCTACCAATCTTACCACACCACATCCACACCACATCCATGTGGTAAGAGAATAATAAAAAGGGTTAGATTTGTTCAAATGTATGACGATATCTATCATTCAGCACAAACGCGTTAATTAACGGTCATAAACCTCACAAACGTCCGTTGTAAAAGCTGAAGCATATTTTCGCCTTTTTAACCAGGAAAGCAGTGTTCTTTTTCAACTTTCACACTTCATTCGGACATGTCTTACAATAAATTTGGTATAGGATTGAAGTCTCAAATTACATTTTGGGCAATGTCTGACACTTTACAGGTGCACCTTTAATCTATCAATGATATACATGGTGTATCTAACTAAATGGTTTATATCACCAATTTATGTGTTAATGTATGTTAAAGGGCTAGTTGAGTTCTGGTAAAGAAAGTAAAGTTTTAATGAAACTGAACTTTAGTAACCAAAACCAGCACTATTACATTACAAACTAACAGTTACAACTTCGCCATGCTCGAAAGGACTACAACATTACAAATGTAAAAAGTATGTTATCATTAAAAAAAAGAGCCGCTGAAACTTAAAGGGCTCTTTCTACTCTTTCTAACAACTAATTGGTTTCAACCATTTAAAAGTTGGCAGGTTGGCAGGCATCTCGATGAAATATTTCATGCACGTTATTTGAAACCATGGTGACACTGCCTTTACATGTATTTTCTACTTGCACACAAATATTCACCCAAACAAATGATCACGTACATTATCCCATGCCTGTGATTGACACTCTATGTCATTACCATACTGATCACAACACGCTTATGAGCGATGGTAATAAACAATTAAATTAATTATTCGTTCAACCATAATAAAAAAGACAATCGATATTTATAATTAGAAAAAAAAAGCCCAATAATTGTTTTGCGCCCCTGACCAGCGATAGGTTTAGTTTAGACCCTAGATATTAACCTTATAATACCATCTTACTTATAATACAAACAAGAAAAAAATTAACAGCTTGCTAACTTTATTTTCATAATGTTGTTATTCCTAACATATTGAAATACAATTCGAAATGCAGAAATAATAACATTAATATCGACACATTTCAAACAATTTCAAATTAACAGTATGCAAATGTTTACATCATACTCATAAACAAACATAATTTAACATTTGTATTTTCTTTACAGTAACTTAAATATTATATTCTGAAACTAAAATAATAATGAAACAAATTGGAGGTTACTCTGTAATAAAAGAGCAAAGCCCTTCCCCACCCCAACCCACACTCCCTCTTGCTGCCCTTTTTTTTAGTATTGTATCTTCTTGTCATGTTTATTTATTTATTTAGTCCGGCAGCCAAATCCAGATTTGGGGCCTGACCTTATTTTGTGGTATCAAGTTTGTTAATAATGGATTCTGACTGTCCGGCAGACAAATCCAGATTTGGGGCCTGACCTTATTTTGAGGTATAACGTTTTTAAATAATGGATTCTGACTGTCCGGCAGCCAAATCCAGATTTGGGACCTGACCTTATTTTGAGGTATAAAGTTTTGTAATAATGGATTCTGACTGCCAAGGCATCTCCTTTGAAGAAACAGAAATTTTAAACTGTAGTCAGTGTCAGTGTTGAGCAATTTTAGATATGGGCAAAAACAAAATGGCCGCCAACATAGCCAAAAAAAAGTAGATGAGGGGATAAGACATGGATTAGGAAGGGGGTGGCGAGGGTGTGGAGTAAGGAGGAGTGGGCGAGGAGGAGGTAGGGGTGGGGTGGAAGGGCAGTAAGGTGGAGGAAGGGGGGAGCTAGTGGTAGCGTGGGAGGAAAGGGGAGAGGTAGGGCAAGAAGGATAAACGGAGGGGTTGGGGGAATGGGTAAGAGTGTTGGGGATGGGTTTGGGATGGAAGGTGAGAGAGGTGGATAGAGAGGGAGGAAGAGGAGAACTGAGTGGTTAGGATTAGGGCAAGAGTAAGGTTTGGAAAATAGGAATCGGAGTAGGGTTGGCAGTTAGGAAGAAGGGGAGAGTTAGAGATGGTGAAGAGGTGGGGTGTGGGAGAGCAGGGATGGTTGAGAGGTGTGGGTGCGGAAGGGGCGAGGCGGGGTGGAATGGGAGTAAGGGGGAGAGGTGGGTAGTTTTTGGTGGAAGAAAGAAGGGGTGTGTTTGTGAGTGTGTGTGTGTGTGTGTGTGTGTGTGTGTGTGTGTGTGTGTGCATGTTTATATGCTCTTAAAATGCCTGTTCCCATGTCTCAATGTAACATGTTAACTGTAGTCACACCGTATGTATGTGTTGTTTCTCTATTTAACCATTACATGTGGAAATCTGGTGGGCCCTGCACGAACTTAATTGGCCTTGCTTAATCTAGTAGGGAATGGGTTGATATAGGTTATAAATTATTTGTGCAATTTATTTACCAGATTAAGGCATCGAAACTGTACCAACAAGATATATTATTATGTATATGAAGCCGCCCTAACGATTCACAATTCAGCCAAATGCAATAAAGGACAGTTGTAGAGATCAAGTAATTGTGAGGAAAGGTAACTTTGTTTATTTCGTGTGCCTATAGACCAATCTGGTTTCAAGTCTACGTCTGCCATAACTGGGGGGCTTCTAGCATGCTGAACAAAGGTCACTGATTGGTTAGGAGACAATAATAGACGTGACATGTTGCATAACGGTTAAAACCTGTTCAAATTATCTTTTGTTGTACTCTTGAAAGCCCCCCCCCCCCCCCCCCCCCCCCCCCCCAGCTATGGCCCTTTAGACTTGAAACCGGATTCGTCTATACTAAATCATTATAATCCGAATAATTGAAGTACAGGTATGCAAACAACTGAAAACATAATTATTACAAACAACAGTACTCAATAACCACTGGCAGATCATTATACCGAGACAAGCTAATGTAAGGAAAACAAACTAATTGTTGGATCTTACCGTCCAAATTCCATTAATTGCTAAAACAACATACATTGATTAGAAAACATCAAAGAGGAAACTCTTATAATATCAATCATGCAATGAATGTACAGTAAATATATTTTCAAAGAATGCCAGTCATGTATTTCAACTAAAATGAAATAAAAGTTACTTGTGATGTACCGCATACTGCCTTTAAACAAATAACTATTACATTTTCCTTCCCTCGATTATACATCATCAGAACAGTTTAAGGTAGGGAGTATATATAAGGAACACTAGTAATGGACATACCATTTTGGTTTGACCGAGCTATATACAAAAAAGTGGTAATTTCATCTAAACAAATTTCAATTTTAGTTTTAAAATTGGTACGGCCATTATAAAATAATGCAATTTAAAAGGATCCGGAGAGATAAATATTGTTACTATGCTTGTATTAATAATTTTCGGATTTTGTTTTTCCATTAACAATGACATAAGCGGAAATAAGTTCCGTATAAAACAATTGGTAATTAATGCATGCACATGTCACTCATGTATTGATCGGTATATATTTAATTATATTTCTTTTCCAGTTTATTTAACTCACACAAATGCAATAATACAATTGAAACACGAATAATGACAAAACACATACCAAAAATAAATTACGTAATAAGCATTTTACAAAGGGTACACTATTTCGACCAGAAAAGAATGAAATCCGTATTATTAAAGGCTGACCCTGGAATTATATTTTTCAAATACTACTATTTCAAAACATTATTCTTTTAAAGCTACAATTTTTGTTATATATATGAATATACAACCTTTCACTAGACCACTTGACTCATCTTCAGATGAACAGATTTACGTTATTAAGTCCCCTCTATTCTTCTACATTGAACATAACGAGTGGTCAATTTCGAAATAATTCTGAGTGACTAATCAAATTGATCTAATTTCAATTTTAATTACAATTCTTTTAACTTAAATTTACAACAAAATTGTACATTTAAAAATGTATTACAAATAGAGGAATACATATTTAAAACTGAGGGTTCCACTAAAAATCAATGCTTGTAAGATTGTGGACCCCTCATATACTAGTTAAGACAAGTTAGTATAGCTACAATTTTATTTTGGTAAATATGGATACACAATCTTTACTAGACCACATGACTCATCTACATTTATGTAAATTACTTTTCCCCCTTTTCTTCTACAATAAAAATGAAGAATGGTCAATTTGGAAATAAGTGTCTAAGAAAATTGATTTAATTTAAATTTTAATTTCAATTTCAATATATTTTAATTTACAAACAAAAATGTACATTTTAATTATAATGTACAAAAAAAAGAAAAATACATATTACAAACTGAGGGTTCCACTACAAAACAATGCTTGTACAAATTACTGTGGACACCTCATATACTAGTTAGGACTAATGAGTCATTATTAAATAAACAAATTCGTGATTACAGCAATTAACTACAGAAAGAAAATACAAAGGAAATATGATTTGATTTATATTATAGTGTGAACTTTTATAAACAAAAATTTAAAAAAGAGAGAACAAAAATAATAATCAGTAGATAATAATAATATAACATATCAGATCTGATTTGCGGGTTCTGAATGTACCGTGACAGCATGCACACAATTGGTTAATTTTCTTTTGTACTAACGCGTTTCCAGAACGCACAATCAGTTTATGGTAGGTCATTCACTGAACGGTACTCTTCAATAAAATAAGTACCGGAATAAATCGAAATAATTTCAAAGGCTCTCCTTTGTTTAATCTATTTAAATCACTGACACGCACGTTCATTGGGATTGACGCCTGAAGTGAATTTATTGGAAACCATGGCGACAATATACAATGAAGTAGATGTAATTTTTGGTTCTGATATCTAAATTTAAATAAATTTATGAATAATAAATGCAATTTATTTGAATTATCTAAAATTACATATAGATATATATAACTTAATTTTACGCAGCGAATTCGCAAGAAAATTTGTTAATATTGGCTACTAAGTACACAGTGCACAAAACACGATTCCGGGAGCACACACAAAGATGTCGTCTGATTTTGTTTACACTTGCATATTTACAGCAATCTCGTGCATGATATCAACAGGTAAAAACAAATTTCACTTAAATAATCAAAACCAAACATCTTAAACCAAAAAAAGTTGAAAACCCTGTCGTCTATTGATTTGATTCGATGGTCCAAATTAATGGAAATTCCTTTTTTCACATGGTTACAAACATACTCATTCATCAATCATTATATTACAAATAACCTAAAGGGGACTAGCAGGCAAAGAACAACAGATCCATTAGTTTTGGTACCGTTTTGTGATATCAAATAGATACCCAACATTTTCCAAAGGGTTGTGTAATTCATAAACAATGCAATTAATTACCACCACTTACGGAACCACTATAATTTCCTGGTTCCCTACGCGCCAAAAATTTGCGAGTGCGCCAATTATATTAACGCGTACGTTTGGAGACAATAGAATCCCGGACAATTCGTTCGCTCTGGACAAATTTAGCCTTCGTACACGCAGACCCATGGCATATACACATTTTGTAGTATGGTGATTTTTCAAGTAGATATTTTTTCTGGAAACATATTTTTCTGAACTTGTTGATGGAACGAACTACTAAAGATTTTACCTTTCATGTATAACAATATTATTTTGGGGTGGTGGTACCCTTTAATAGTTACTAAGTACTTCTATATAAGTAAGTTGAATTAATATCCGATATAAGCAAAACCCTGCACTTGTCGGTAAAAATCCAAATTTAGATTTCCATACCACTAAAAAGGCATTATCACAAGCTTTCATTTAAAGCCTTGTTCTAACAAATTGGTGAATAATTGGACAAGATATGATTGTTTCAATTTTAAAACCATAAGTCTTTTACACGCATTATGTGAACTTTAAATGCCCATTTCTTCAAAACATGAATTACTGACAAGTGCCGGGTTTTTGCTATAGCCAGTCATATATATTCCAGAATAGCGGAATCATTATAGTTTAATTTTAAAATTATAACACCATTTAAAACGTAAAATTACATACCCTGTATATAGGTTCGATGTTTCACATTAAACAATAATAATTACCATTTAAAACCACATTGATTCAATAAGGGGTGTTATTTAAATCAGCTTAATTACTTAAAAGGTGCTAGTTAAATAATTAATGTGGGGAAGAACGGGGAAAATTGGATGTGGAACAGGTCGAAATGCAACGATCGTCGTTCAAAATGGATATTTCCGTTCGACTTCAATTGTCATTTTCATTACACTAATCATAATGTAAACAAATGATCGCTAGTATATGATTTTTCGGTCAATTTCGTAAGTTGGCCACCCGTATTCATTTTGTGTGCATTCAATTTCGCCGATGTTGTCACCGCAGCTGTATTTTGTAGTTCAAATGTTTTTTTTTAACATCTGAATTCATATAACTATAATTCGAAAACATTTTGTTTGCATTCGATTTAAAACGTGTTTCTATTTCGTTAAATTGTCGTTCAATTTAAAGCGAGAAAATTCGTGATCACGTATTACCGCCTTCCGTGAATTCCGTTGGCGAAATTGAATGCTAATACCGTACTTTTGAAATTGAATGCTATAAGGGCTAAATCACTTGACCGGAGAGCTAAATAGAATGAATGAAATGCTATTAAGAACGACAGTTTTAAGCCTTCAGCTTAATTTCGCGAATTTGAATGAACCGCTTATCAATACGAACAATACGAATGAAAAGCTTAAGAAACTGCACTCCAAACATTGGTATTTTAAAAGATATTTGTTTTGCTAACTGCGCAATATTCACACCACACTATATAGGGCACATCGTACAAGAGTGAGGATTGTTTATTTAGGCTTTAGCCATCAATTATGTAAGAGAGGGCCCGTGAAGAATAAACTTCACATCAATTAATAGATGGTGCAAGCGAGATTCTTCTCACCAACTGGGCAATATTATACCATTCTACTGCCGGATCGGTTGTGAGGCACCAAGCTCCTCGATAACGATCACCGCAGCCCACGTTCCTGCAGTAGTTGTGATCTCCAAGGCCTTGGTTATGATACAGATCCGGGTTGTAATCGTGCGTGTGTGGCGTTTCGGCAGTCCATTTCTAACAGTCGATGTTTACGCCTGTTGCCGCGGTACATCAGCCCAAATAAAAGGGGTAGTACGGATCACAGTCGTATTTAAACACACATATGGAAATATGGAAATAAAATGGCACATTTTATTTTATAGACAATAATTATTTAACAACTTAAATTCTTTTTCCCCCAAAATTAATTATAATTATTCCATCATTATAAGTATGAGTATAGGGCTTTTGCCAGACCCACTTTGTTCAAACATATAGTTTAACGTTTGCATTTTTGTTTGGAGGGGGGGGGGGGGAGAGCTATATTATAAACGAATGCCACAAAGACAACTTTGTCTTTGATATTTAATCATTTATTTTGATTAATTAATTATTATTTGTAATTCACCATAATGTTGATAATAATTAACTCTTATATAGCTTATTTCCAGTTAACAAGTATTCAATACGCTGTCCACCTCTCCAATCTACAATGAAAAATTAAAATGTTTTTAAATTTCTCTTAAAGGGACTTAGTAAAATTGTCCAAATCCTCAAAATTAAATTAAAATACCTTGTTGTATTCGTATTAACAATAACATCAATAGGACAGGTTTCGGTTTTTCAAATTTCCCTTTCGTTACAAAGATATGTACGATCGAAGTATTCAGATAAGACAAACTCAGGTCGAGTTTTGAAACCGTGTACAAAGTGAGTGCAGTGAGTTAGTGAATATCACTTTGCATTTTCGCTCATTACTTGGCCATGCATTGTCCATTTGACTTTAAATTTTCACACAATACCCTGTGGACATATGATATAACAACAATATACATTGCATCAACCATTCATCCTTTTTGCACATGTCAAAAAAGTTACTAGATCCCTTTAAATATGTCTACTGTGGGGGACAACCTTAATTATGCTGGCAACCTATTCCACACAGTGGGGCCAGCAAAATGAAAACTGCGTTCCCCGCTATTAATTTTTTGTTCAATTATCAACTAATATGAACTTGCAAACATGGTGTCATACGAATAGGCGTCGACACATTGAGTGTAAATAAAAGCACCAATAGTAATCTTACCTGTGAACAGGTCCTGGCACTCAGGATCCAAGTACGCCACGGGGCAGTACTCCCACTTCTTGCTAGGATCCGTGGTGTAGCACCAGACCGTGCAACCATCGTCGTAATTCCTGCAGTAGTTGTGGTTGCCCAGCCCGGCATCGGGGTACTCCTCCAGAATATTCCAAGTCTGCTCCGTCCACTTCTGGCAGGTGTGTCCGGACACCGTCTGCGATACGTTGCCTCGGTAATTCACAGCTCTCGGGTCATCGACCATGCATGCTTCTTTTAATGTTAAAATTAATAAAAAACAAAACAATATAATCAAACCATACGTATTGGCAACTGCAGAATATGGCAAATACGTGGGTATCTATATGCATAATTCCAAACATTAATGTTGCGCAAAAATAGATTTCAAAACATGCTAAGGGGCTTTGCAAAATTAAACAAAATTAAACATCCAAATAAAGTTTGGATACAGCTCACCCCACCCACCCGCCCACTATCCAAACTTCTTTCTTCTTTTTTGTTTGAAACTCAAATCATATAATGACTTTTAAAAAGTCGTTATATGATTTGAGACGAGTAAGGTGCAGTTTTTAAAACGAAATCTTGATGGTGGGGGGGGGGGGGGGGGTCCATTTGTTTTTATTTCATCCAAAACGGCCCTGGACCAACAACTTCCAAATCTTATTTGGAATTTGTTTAACTTTGCAAGGCCCCTAAATTGATGATATCTTTCAGTTTTTCATGGCAAAATTGCCCCTGTATAAATTGATGCTTCTTTTGTACCTTCCATATCTATCACCGCGCGGGTAGATGTTGTCGGCGCAGTAGTAGACTGCATATCGGTGCTCCCACGGGTAGATGTTGTAGGCGTAGTAGTAGACTGCATCGCTGTGGTCCAACGGGTAGATGTTGTAGGCGTTGTAGTAGACCGCATCTTTGTACTCCCTTTGATGTCTGTTGCTTCGACAGGACCAGTAGTCGGCGGTTTCGTGGTCATATTTCTAGGGCATGCGTCGGAACCTTTCATCAATCGTTGGCGCATCATGTTTGATGGTCGACAGGGCGATTGAAGCCATGCTTGAAGGGAATTGCTGTTGTTACTAGCTGCAACTGTATCACGTGTAATGTGAATAGAAATGGAGATGTATGTCAATAATGGATCGTCAACTTTTAAAGGAATAGTTTAGATTTCGTTTAGAGGGCGCATTAAGCCGTTTGTAAATTTGTCTACCTTTTAGGCATGGTGGAGTTATAATTATTAGTTCGTAATGATATGCTGCAAGTTTTGTTTACTTAAATTCAGTTTGACAAGAACTGTACTATCCCTTTAATGAGGTCACAATATTGTACACAAACATACTAAACCGACTAAACAGTATTCAAGTAGATTTTCAGTTATGCGATTTCGATTTAAGCTAACCATAACATGTTGAAGTTTAAAAGGATAGTACAGTTTTGTTTTAGAGGGCGCTTCAATAAATAATACATTTGTTAGGTGATGAAAAACTAAGTGCAACCAAACTTTATTTGATAAAAAAATCGAAGACTGGAGACAAAATGGAGACTGATGTGGGGTCTAAATTATGTTGTTGTGTTTTCCCTTAATCGTTGTGTATAGTTGAACAGACTGGTGTGGAAATCTATCCATAATGGACTTGTCTTGGGCCCGGGGAGATGGGGGAGGGGGGGGGGGGGGGCGGCACTCACGTATATTGGCAATACGGGTATGTGTCACATTGAAAAAGACACTTCAAAAGTAGCCGCTCTATAGACCTATGAATATATCTAGACAAATAGACCCATGAATTCGCGACGCCGCGCCGTTTGCAGCTGTTTCAAATTCTCCCTTACCTATGGCCGCTCTCTAGACCCCCGGCCACCGCACTGGACAGCTCCCAAGACCCTATTTTATCCCCTCTAATCCGCTCCCCTAGACCACCGTTTTGAAGTTGGCTGAGGCACACCCCGCCAAAATATAATTCGAGTGCCCCCCCCCCCCCCCAGGGGGGCGTTTAAGTCACACCCTTATCTATGTCATAAACATAAAGAGACTCACCAGCATGTCCAACTTGGATGAGCAGTGGGATGTAATACATCAATATCTGTAAGTAAGTACAATCAACAAGAAAACCTCATAAATTTCCACAGGAATTGTATGCTAATTAATTACATGCATCAATCATTTTAAACACAATTCACATTCGAAAATATTATATCGACATATACTGTATATAATTATGATAAATTCACATTCGAAAATCACACAATCACATTCAACAATATTCTATCAACATTATATGTTAATGATTGGAATTATTTTTAAAATATAATTTATCATATTCACATGTAAAATAATAAATGTTATGGTGTTGGTTCTCTTGAACCTTGCCCTTTTCCCTCTAACCTTAATTGAAAGCCTATGATTAATAGTAAAATTGCATTGTGGGTCTTCGAATAACTGACTAGGTAATTATTTTTGTTATGTGTTATCAAATCTAATAACCAGGAACCTACCGTATTCAATACAATCGTAATGAATTTAATTTACTACGTTTATATTATTCCTCAAGGGTTATCAATAGTAGATTAAATTAGATTCGTTTATTCAATCATAACAATCAATAAACATACGAAGTATAATCAACATAAATTGATCAATACGATAAGGCTACCCGTTAAAAGCGTGGCTTATTGTTTGCGGGCATCTCACATGGAAACAATTATGAGTTTTCTGATTCAGATAAACTACTTCTGAAAACTTCTGGACATTTCGGTCATTTTGGATAGAACCAATACCTACAATAATCTCTGGCCCATATTAAAGAATTTCTTTAATATGTTTGTCTTCTTTAGTAGATTTCAGTTGGCAGTAAGTAAAAGCCTGCCCATACGTTGCATTAAACACCTTGGGTGTTAAACAAGGATCCCAATTCGAACTTTACACTAAGTTGGACTTAAACATTATGGAAAGCCATGTACCTTCGGAAATAAATATATTAAGACGCCCAAATACGAATATTTGAAACAATATCTTGAAGTCTCTTTGATAAAAGAAAATGTTAATAATGTTTTGCTTTCAAAATTGTAGGCCTGTTTAAACAACTCTTTAAACAATTTCACAAATCAGCTAATGGCTTTCCATAATTGTACAGTCTAATTCAGTGTTAAAGGGATAGTTGAGTTTTGGTCCAGAGGGCGCTACACAAAATAATTTGTTTGCGAGATAATGAAAAACTGAGTGTCAAATTCAAAAGATCAAAAATCGGTTCAAAATCGGTTCAGAAATGGCTGAAATATCAATAAACATTACCATTTGTAATAAATGTGGGGCCCCACACTTATTCTATCATTTTGAACCAGCCGTTACATTTGTTTCTCTTTTCAAAACTTTACAAAAGAGGTTTTTAAATAGTTGTTGATTATCTCTATCTATTCACTTTTTCAACAAAACATCACATGCACAATATTTTATTTGAAATGGTTGAAACCGATGAGTGTTTGGAGAGTGCCCTCTTGAGTTTTAACGGCTCTTTTTGAATGATAACAGGCTCTTTAATAAGTCATTTGAAATTTTGAATTCCTTTCGATTTACAACTATTAGTTTGAAATATAATGGTGCAGATTTTGGTTACTAAAATTTAGTTTGACCAAAACTGTACTCTCTTTACCAGAACTCAACTATCCCTTTAAGTTTGACTTAGGATCTTTGTGAAACACCTCCGGGGCTGATACGCAGGGTTTATGTGGAACTAGAATACAATTAGGTCCATTTAAAATTTCAACAATAAAAACAAGAGGTTAATAATGACCTTCAGTATTAAGGCTTAGGCCAAACAAAATAAAACACACATATAACACATATCGCAATTGAAAGAAAAAAAAAGAAAAAAAAAAAAATCAAATTTTTATTTATTTATTTATTTATTTTTTTTAAATAAAATAAATTAATAAATTAATCAGAAAAACACCTTTAGGGTCGGCGGTATTTTTAGGGTCGGGCGGGTTACGCCAATCCAACAATGAATTTTTAAATGAACATGTATACTAAACAAATGAAGCTATTTTTGGAAGGAATACATCTTGAAACACAACAAGGTAACTGTTTTCTGCGCTTTAAACAATCATGTCATCATGGTTATAGACAAGTGAAAAGAAAACTATTCAGAAAATTAACAATACCATCTTTCCTGCGAAATTCCGCGCACCTCTGAGCAAGCAACATCTGTCCAGAAAATGATAAGTATCAACTCCCGTCACTCTGGTCGTTCATGCGTTGTGATGTTTGAAAGTCCCATAGCGCATGCGCGAACTGTACCGGATGTCATCAAGCAATTTTACACTGAATGCGTATGCGCGAACTCCATGATAGTTACTGTCCAAATGTATGAAGAACTTAATTCCAATTGGCGATAAATGCACTTTCCATGCAACTTTGGAGAAAAACAAGTTTATTTGCCCAACATGCCTATGGAAATATGAAAAATGGAGCGTTTTATATTTTGAATTTGACTGTGCATTCTATGTTTAAATTGGGATTCCTAAAAAGCTACGAAGCACTAATCATTAACTCAATTTTGTTTTAATGGAAAGTGGATTTAGCTCTCCATATACACACAAACAGTCATATATAATGCGTATGGTTGTGTTACTTCCGCTCCGTGACATTTCCATAGTTATCATGATTTCTTTTGTTTCAGATGTCCATTATATAATGATGGTCATACGCCGTACAGACGTGGATTCGTTATCATTTACGTATAGGGAAAGATTGGGGGCGTGGTTAAATTCCATGAGAATTGTAGTGGAAGTGAAAGTGGTTAAAGGGATTTAGCAACTTTGTTGACAAGTGCAAACACTGATGAGTGATTAATAAAATGTGTATTGTTGTGACCTGATATATCCACAAAGTAATGTGTGACAATTTTACGTTAAGTTGATGTTTTGAGGCTGAGATATGATCAAAAATGCAAAGTGATATTCACCAACTCATTGCACTTACTTTGTACACGGTTTAAATTATCCCGTAGACAATTTAACATCTGAACACTTCAATCGTAAATATCTTTGAACGAAATGGAAATTTGAAAAACCGAAACCTGTCCCGTGCTGTTATTATTGATGTGAGTATGATAAGGTACAAAAGAGCCACTAGAGTTCTGTTCCATATAAGAATTGAGGATTTTAACAATGTTACCAAGTCCCTTAAAATCAAATATTGATGCATTCAAGGCAGGACAAGATACAAACGTCATAACAGTTCGTGGTTATGTGGCAGGTCTATCGTAAGACACCAAACTTTTTAGCATCAACAACATGTACTTTTTTCGTACGAATGTCTTGTGAATGTTGTACGATTGTAAATATTGTAAATACGTTGTAAATTACACCTACAATATATGAAATCTTGTCGTGGTAATTGTAAACAAAAAAGAAGACTAGCCTCGACTAGCAGGATTCGCTATTGTTGGTTCTTTTTATCATCAATGATAGCATATCAATTTAGTTATTTTATATTGTAAACGGAATTGTTGTTTGGTAAACACAAACAATACAATTTCGATTTCATTACGTGATAGGCTAATATACCGTACTTTCAAACGAAAATGCAAACGTGTTGCTACTTCCCTCACGCCTATGAAACCATCACAAAACCATATGCAAAATTAAATATCGATGGAACTCTTGTTTTAAAGGGAAAGTACATTTTTGTTTCAAACTGAATTTTAGTCACAAAAACTCGCACCATATCACTACACCCGATTAGTTGTAATGCTACCATCCCCGAAATGTAAAAAAAAATACAAACAGCGAAGTATGTTACCATCATTCAAAAAGCAGCCGTTAAAATACAAAAGGGCGCTCCCAAATGCATTATTGGTTTCAACCTTTTCTTTATAACATTGTAAATTTGTTTTTGTTGTTGTATATAATGATTCAATAGAGAGATCATTGACAACTATTTAAAAATATCTTTGCTGTTTTTTCGGAAACGTGTACGCATTATTTAAACTTTTTCTTAAATTGATGAATAAATGTGGGACCCACGTCCCTTATTCTGGTTGGATATATTTTATTGATATTTCTGCTCTTTCTGAACCGATTTAAATACAAATCAAGTTTCGTTTATCTTTAAAATCACGTGCTCTTTCAAATATTGCACTTAGTTTATAAACATCTTTGCTGTTTTTTTTCGAAAACGTGTACGCATTATTGAAACTTTTTCTTAAATTGTTGAATAAATGTGGGACCCACGTCCCTTATTTCGGTTGAATATATTTTATTAATATTTTAGCTCTTTCTGAACCGATTTTAATACAAATCAAGTTTGGTTTATATTTTAAATCACGTGCTCTTCCAAATATTGCACTTCGTTTTTCATTACCTCATAAATTAATTATTTCTTAAAGCGCCTTCTAAACCAAAAGTGTACTATCCCTTTAAATCAGTGAAAAGACAAAACATGATAGCTACGTTTCTCTTTACATCAGTCTCAGGTGTGTTGTTGTGTTGATATCCTCTTCAAGGTGCTTCGCGTTATATGATATGCTGATATCCTGTTCAGAGGAAATTGCTGACTTTTTTTCTTTTTAATCACACTTTCAAATGAGTATTCATAAAGGATTTTGTTGTGTCTATTATTATAAAAGAGAACACATGAGGAAAAGTGTCGAATATATTTTTCAAGTTGCGTCATGATAATATGCTGGTATTATTTCCCTTTCTAAAGAAAACTTCAATATTATTTGTTTATATAAATTATTTCACACATATAACGTTTGATGGTCCCACAGGCATGATGGGCTTCCAAATGCATAAGAGTGCTTTGCTGTGTTGATTATTACCAACAAAAGGGAAAATAAGAAGAACAAAAATATAGGTGTTGATATCCTTATCAAGTTGCATCATATGCTGGTGGCCTATTCCTTTTCAAAAATAAATTAAATCTCGTTTTAATTTCTGTAACACCTATAACGCCTATAGATTCACCAATAACTAATTTATCAAAATACAATTATCCAAATGGCCCTCCAGTTTGATTTTCAGATCGGTTTAGTTTTTGTGTGTGTCGTTACTTATAGACAGAGTGGCATGTTTGCCCGTTTACCCAAAAAGTCGATAAACTCTGTTAATTAGATAAACTCTGTTTATTAGATACTCTCTGTTTATCAAATAAACTGTTTATCATCTCTGAACACGAGTTTGGAAACGCTAACCCACGGGTTTCCAAACTCGTATTCAGATATGATTAGGTTGTGTTTATTCATAACACAGGAAAGGGGAAACAGGATAAGTATTGAACAATATTGATAAGTATATATTTTCAAGGTATATCTATTTTTTGACATCGCTTAAACAGAAAAGGACAAAATGAAGGTTTTTTTCTATCGTTTTCACACATATTACGCCAAAATATTATTGTCGAAAACAACTGGTAGTTTACGCGGAATTCCAAATGAATAATCACACACACGACACAAAACAGGAGAAAAGGGGAAAAGTGTTGATATCTTGTTCAAGGTGCATTATATATTATGTACTGGAGGCTTTTCTCTTTTCAAAGGCAACTGCAATATTGAGTTCACTTCCTTCATAGACTGTTACGTTACCATGGTTACCAAACACTGATTGGTGATCCCATGGGATTCTATTATATTGCATTTTCATTTTCGTTTTACTTTATGTGGTTATTATCTAAACAAGTAAAAACGTATTTAAAAAAAAGTGTTGAAAGTGCTTGCTTTTGCTGGTTCTTTTTTTCCAACTAAACCCCTCAAAACAAGTTCGGAAACTCAAGTTTGATCGATCATATCTCTCGTATTTTTTAAAAAGCAAATTCGAAATTGGAGTCACAATAAAGCCTCATTATATACCTTTCAAACGGTGCATTATGTGTAGTGATTATGCAATTGGGGCGATTGCAGTAGCCCAGAGAATAGGGGGAGGCAGGAAGTGAAATGTCGCAAAATGGCTCAATGCATTTAATTTACGAGTGTATGACTGTGCTGACCAGTTTTTTGAAAGTTCACTTTCTATTGAATACTGCCACCCTTTCCATTCATCAAAATCATTGGAATTTGATACCATTTTAATGGACATTATCTTTTCATTACGATGGCATATTGATCGTAATGATTAGGCAAATGGGTTGTGCGCAGCAAACCGGAATATGGAGATGGGTCGAGTGTGAAATCAGACAAAAAATATGGAGTTGACAACAAATCAGAGCGTTGCATTTTTTCGAACTTTTGGGAGGATTTTTTAGCATTTCAAATGAAATATTCATGATTCAAATTGATATCAACGGAAAGCCCAACAACTCTTCTGTATGAAAATGTGAAATTTTATAATGATTTTTGTAAAGGGCGGCTGCAGGGAGATGAATGTGGGGGAGCCTCAAAAGTGACTCATTTCAAAACGCTCTGATTTGTTGTCGGTGTCTTTTACCATTGTGTGGAGGATGTAATGCGACTTGAATGAGTTGGCCATGAATGAGAAGAATTCAATTGAAAACGCATGAATAGTGACTCAGTTGTGCCTTGAAATCAGAGCGTTTTGAAATGGGTCACTTTTGAGGCTCCCCCACATTCATCTCCCTGCAGCCGCCCTTTACTAAAATCATTATACATTTCACATTTTCATACAGAGGAGTTGTTGGGCTTTCCGTTGATATCAATTTGAATCATGAATATTTTATTTGAAATGCTAAAAAAAATCCTCCCAAAAGCTCGTAAAAAATGCAACGCTCTGATTTTGTGTCAACTTCATATCTTTTTGTTTGATTTCGAACTCGACCCATCTCCATATTCCGGTTCGCTGCACACACCCCATTTGCATAATCCTTACGATTAATATGCCATCGTAATGAAGAGATCATTTCCATTAAAATGGTATCAAATTCCAATGATTTTGATGAACGGAAAGGGTGGCAGTATTCAATAGAAAGTGAACTTTTAAAAAACTGGTCAGCACAGTCATGCACTCCTAAATTAAATGCATTGAGCCATTTTGCGACATTTCACTTCCTGCCTCCCCCTATTCTCTGGGCTACTGCAATCGCCACAGTTGCATAATCACTACACATAATGCACCGTTTGAAAGGTATATAATGAGGCTTTATTGTGACACCAATTTCGAATATGCTAATTTAAAAATATGAGAGATATGATCGATCAAACTTGAGTTTCCGAACTTTTTTTGAGGGGTTTATATATTATTATGGTCTTTTTTACATTTTACTATTTTGTGATTTATGTTATTTTTGTTAACGATGTTGTTGTTTGGTAAATAAATTTCATTTAAAATTAAATTTCATTTCAATTTCAAATTTCATTTCATTTCAATTTCTTTTCAAATTTCATTTCAATTTATTTATTTTTTTATTTCATGTCATTTAAATTCAAATGTGTTCTAAAGTGATTCTTATATAAGCGGATAACCCTTTCAAAGGAAAGTGCAAACTTGTGTTTACTTCTTTCACCCATAGTTATTACGTGGCCGAAAGCCATGTACCAAATGTCCAGTGCATGTTTATAAGGTATTATGCCTTGTTCATTTTACAGACAAATAGATGGAAGAAGTAAAAGTGTTGATATCATCTTTTTCAAGTAGCATCATCATACCGATCATAACTTGGCCTTTTCATTTCCAAGAAAAACTGTGTACTTGTTCTCATTTCGTTCACCCATACCTATTACGTTACCAAAAGCCATGTAACGAAATTCCAGTGCATTATCATGTAGTATTCTGCCTTGTTCATTTTCAGAAAATAATTGGAAGAAGTAAAAGTGTTGTTATCGTCTTGTTCAAGTAACATTATTATATAACGAAAGCCATGTACCGAAATTCATGCCTTGCTTATTTTCAGAAAATAAATGGAAGAAGTAAAAGTGTTGATGTCATCTTTTTTCAAGTAGCATCAATATACCGTTGGCTTTTTCATTTCCAAGAAAAACTGCGAACTTGTTTTCATTTCGTTAACCTTTACTTATTACGTTAATAGCGAAAGCCATGTACCGAATTTCCCGTGCATTCTCATATAGTTTTCTGCCTTGTTCATTTTCAGAAAATAAATGGAAGAAGTAAAAAGGTTGATATCATCTTTTTCAAGTGGCATCATTATTTAATATACCGTTTGAACTTTAATTTCCAAGAAAAACTGCAAACTTGTTTTCACTTCGTTCACCCATACTTATACGCTACCGAAAGGTACCGAAATTCAACTGGTGCATTTTCATTATGTATTCTGCTGTGTTCATTTACACAAAATAAATGTTCAATTTTCAATATTTTATTTCATTCGTCCAACTCAATGGAAAATCGTCTTGCGTTCACAGAAATCACAGTTCTTAACCCCTTGACCACGGGAACCGAGTGGGTTGTATACAAAGTCTATGGGGATTCCATAAACTCGTAGGGAATGGGTTAACATCAACATTAAAACAGATGAACATACAGCGTAAAATACTATTATACAGATTAAAATGAAGAAAGGGCAAGTGAGTGGCGAGCGAGATACAGTATAAAGGGAAGAATTGGGATAGGGGAAAAGGCAAATGGAGAGAAGATGAGAAAGAGAATTTAATTGTTTAAGTTACATTTACTAAAATTATGTAATATACCCCTGACCTTTTCCTATTCATGGGAAACTGCGAACTAGTTTTTCACTTCTTTCACACCAGTCTTGAAAAACTACCCGAACTCAACTCGTCGGGACAGAATAATCCCAGTATATGGCCCGCCTCTTCCATGTCTTCTCTTTTCAATTGAAAGCGTTTTAAAACCGAGGTTACCTTACAAGAAAGGATATGTCTCCAAGGTGCATGGTATATAAAATGTTTATATCATTTTCAATTCAAGGAAAACTCCGAAGTTTTCTTTTTATCTCTTTCATATTACGTTACCAAAAGCAATTAGAGAGAGTCTTTTGTTGAGTTTATCATTATAAAAAGGGGAAAATGGAAAATAAGTGTTGTATTTTCTGTTCAAGTTGTATCATATAATATCCGTTGGCCTTTTCCTTTTCATAGAATTATGCAATCTTGTTTCCACTTCTTAAACAAATAATAAATGCTTCAGAATATCAAATTCTCAGTAGCCCGCCTCTGGATAAGGTAAACCATCCTATGTGCATCGTATATATTTAATACGTTGATATCAATTTCAATTTCAAAGAAACGTCAAACCTGCTTTTATCTCTTGCACACGTATTGCATTACCAAAAACAATTTAATTAGTTTAATTATCAAACAGCTATATTCCCAGTGTATTCTCAATTTCTCAGTCCTCGAAAGGGCTTTTTTTTTGTTGGGTTCATTTTGTTTCATATAAAACAAAATAAACAGTGTCAAGAGCCACTGGCGTGCAGTGTTTGTTGACAGTTGATACGTTGGCCTGATACAATAAAATTCAACGATGTTTTTGTTCAAACACCATCAAAAACAAATCAATCGAATCCCGCCGATGGTCATATGTAATAGATACTACAATGAGAATTTGAGTAGAATTACCATGGCAACCATTTGTATCTAATTTCCCAGTGGGATCGACACTGACATAATTACCTTCAGCGGCGTTGCTATGGGAGTGAGGACATGGGTTATTCCGCCACCCCTCCTACATTTTGGAATGATCCCATGACTCCTCCTGGGGGTGTTTCACAAAGATCCTAAGTTGAACTTAAAAATCATGAAAAGCCATTTGTAGCCTTGGAATATAAAATATTCAAAAGCAAACATGCAAGGATCTTAGACTTTTCATAAATTTTACATCAAGAACATGAAAATCTCTTTGATAATAGAAAATATAAATAATTTGTTGCAACATTTTATGCCTTTTAATATAACTTTTACGAAATATTTTGAAAGATACTAACGGCTTTCCATAATTTGTAAGTCCAACTTAGAGTTAAGTTCAACTTAGGATCTTTGCGAAACACCCCCGGGTCTTTTCTGTGGGAACAAGATGAAGAACAAAGTGGTGTATATTTCGTATTTTGATTTTGGATCTTTGCACTGATTCGGATGTGGATGTGGATGTGGATGTGGTGTGGCAAGATTGGTAGAGCGCGCGCTTTCCGATCATGAGATCCCGAGTTCGAACCCTGCCCACTGCCTTTGTCCTTAAGCAAGACAATTTATCCACAATTGCCATGATTGCTGCTCTCTACCCAGGTGTATAGATGGGGACCCCTATGGGGAAACCTATATGTGAAGGATCTTCTCAATGCCCATAAGCCGCTTGGAAGGAATGCTCCCAAGGGAGTGGAGATGGTGCACACAATGTGTGCTGGTTTGCATATCCTATGACCGGATGAGTATCAATCATATTAGGCGCTATATAAATCGTATATTATAATTACATTGTATTACTATTTCGCACAGTGCCCTCTTCACCCCACGTGTAACCGTCTTTAACCCTGGCTCCGCCATCGATTACCTCCGGGACACTTTGTTCCAGAAATGTTTTGATTTCTCGATGGAGTGTACGTGTACGTGATCGATCTACATTGACTTTTATTAAAGTGATCTAGTGCCCGGTCAGTGTACCCCAAAAATCGAACACAGCGTTCGATAATCAAAGCGTCCCACGCCCGGCGGTGTAACTTCATATACCAAGGGAAGACAAGATTTAAATGACCTCCTATTTCGCGCGGTTTCTAGTTAATTTTCAGGAATTTACACCCCCTTTTTGACGCTAGGTCCAAAATGGCCTGTTAAAATGATCCTAACTTTTGCATTTCCAGTACTCAATCACAAGTATCCCCTTTTCTACAAATTTAACGTGTATAAAGTTTCGCGAACATTGTCTTGAAAAATACCCTTTTTCTTCATTTCCACGAACAAGATAAGTTCGCGAACTGATGCGAAAGAACACACTCATAGATCTTTAAAACAATAGGTTAACACATGTATCGTCAGTGGCCCACTAAATTCAAATGTCATTAATGGGTCAAATCTGTGATTGTGCTAAATACTAATAATATCATGAAGGTCCGTCCAGTCAGGGCGCCGCATGGTCTACCGCCAAGAAAGATTAGGGGCAAGGATTCGGTTTCGGACTTTCGTCTGTTGTAGTTAACACACTCATGGGGCCAGTTTTACGGTCAGTGGCCCAGTAATTCCGGCGGTCAATATTAGGTCAAATCGGTGATTATGTGAACATGGGAATATCCGTCCATTCGGCACGGTCAACAGTTATGGTTATACGGCGTCATTCTTGATTGTGTGCACGACACCCCACGAAGATCCCGCTTAAATTTGACGGCGTTTGTCATGTTATTACCGTCGGTCGGCAAATGAAAGGGCATTATGACGCTATCGATAGCAAAAACCGATACATGTTTTTTTTACAAGTAAAGGAAATTTTCATTATATTTCATATATTATGAGTAAATTAAGTTGTGTGCTTAATACATGATGAAGTGATAAGAAATAAACGCCGTGTGTTGCACCACAAATTGTCGTACCTGCACAAATTGTCGTATGCGACAATTTGTGCAAAATTTCACGCCACAAATTGTCGCATCCTGCACAAATTGTCGTTTGCGACAATTTGTGTTGCTCTCGCCGTCCCCATACCCGGCGACAATTTGTGAAATCACGTAAAACCTCACACCACAAATTGTCG
>JBAMJV010011771.1:0-25000 GCA_037951105.1 Echinarachnius parma
CATGTTTCATTTTTTTCTCCCTCCCCTCTGCAGATCTAACGGATGGATGGTCAGTCTGATGATCAATCTGTCAGCTCAGCTCGATGATCCATCCACTAGATCTGTAGAGGGGAGGAAGAAAAAAAGAAACATGATTAGAAAAAAGCTTGGTACACACCATTGACACGACCTACCGTACAATGGCGCAGCATCGATCGCCAGTGCGATCACCCATCTGTTAAATCTGTCCGATCATCCATCCGTTAGATCAGTCCGACCATCCATCCGTTAGATCTGCAGAGGGGAGGAAGAAAAAAAGAAACATAATTAGAAAAAAGCTTGGTACACACAATTGACACGACCTACTGTACAATGGCGCAGCATCGATCGTCAGTGCGATCATCCATCCGTTAAATTGGTCCGATCATCCATCCTTTAGATCAGTCCGACCATTCATCCGTTAGATCTGCAGAAGGGGGGGGGGGGGGGGAAGAACACATGAAACATGATTATAAAATAGCTTGGTATACACACTTGACACGACCTACCCTACAATAGCGCAGCATCGATCGTCAGTCTGCTCATCCAGCCGTTAGATCTGCAGAGGGGAGAAAGAAAAAAAGAAAAACATTATTAGAAAAAGCTTGGTACATACAATTGACACGACCTACCGTATAATGGCGCAGCATCGATCGTCAGTGCGATCATCCATCCGTTAAATCGGTCCGATCATCCATCCGTTAGATCAGTCCGACCATCCATCCGTTAGATCTGCAGAGGGGGAGGAAGAAAAAATAAAACATGATTAGAAAAAAGCTTGGTATACACAATTGACACGACCTACCCTTCACTAGCGCAGCATCGATCATCAGTTCGATCATCCATCCGTTAGATAAGTCCGATGATCCATCCATTAGATCAGTCTGATGATCAATCTGTCAGATCAGCCCGATGATCCATCCACTATATCTGCAGAGGGGGGGGGGGGGGGGGGGGGGGGGGAACACATGAAACATGATTATAAAATAGCTTGGTATACACACTTGACACGACCTACCCTACAATAGCGCAGCATCGATCGTCAGTCGGCTCATCCATCCGTTAGATCTGCAGAGGGGAGAAAGAAAAAAAGAAAAACATTATTAGAAAAAGCTTGGTACATACAATTGACACGACCTACCGTACAATGGCGCAGCATCGAACGTCATTGCGATCATCCATCTGTTAAATCGGTCCGATCATCCATCCGTTAGATCTGCAGAGGGGAGGAAGAAAAAAAGAAACATGATTAGAAAAAAGCTTGGTACACACAATTGACACGACCTACCGTACAATGGCGCAGCATCGATCGTCAGTGCGATCATCCATCCGTTAAATCGGTCTGATCATCCATCCGTTAGATCAGTCCGACCATCCATCCGTTAGATCTGCAGAGGGGGAGGAAGAAAAAATGAAACATGATTAGAAAAAAGCTTGGTATACACAATTGACACGACCTACCCTTCACTAGCGCAGCATCGATCATCAGTTCGATCATCCATCCGTTAGATAAGTCCGATGATCCATCCATTAGATCAGTCTGATGATCAATCTGTCAGATCAGCCCGATGATCCATCCACTATATCTGCAGAGGGGGGGGGGGGGGGGGGGGGAACACATGAAACATGATTATAAAATAGCTTGGTATACACACTTGACACGACCTACCCTACAATAGCGCAGCATCGATCGTCAGTCTGCTCATCTATCCGTTAGATCTGCAGAGGGGAGAAAGAAAAAAAGAAAAACATTATTAGAAAAAGCTTGGTACATACAATTGACACGACCTACCGTACAATGGCACAGCATCGAACGTCATTGCGATCATCCATCTGTTAAATCGGTCCGATCATCCATCCGTTAGATCAGTCCGACCATCCATCCGTTAGATCTGCAGACGGGAGGAAGAAAAAAAGAAACATGATTAGAAAAAAGCTTGGTACACACAATTGAAACGACCTACCGTACAATGGCGCAGCATCGATCGTCAGTGCGATCATCCATCCGTTAAATCGGTCCGATCATCCATCCGTTAGATCAGTCCGACCATCCATCCGTTAGATCTACAGAGGGGAGGAATAAAAAAGGAAACACGATTAGAAAAAAGCTTGGTACACACAATTAACACGACCTACCCTTCACTAGCGCAGCATCGATCATCAGTTCGATCATCCACCCATTAGATCAGTCTGATGATCAATCTGTCAGATCAGTCCGACCATCCATCCGTTAGATCTGCAGAGGGGAGGGAGAAAAAAATGAAACATGATTAGAAAATAGATTGGTACACACATTTGTCAGACCTACCCTTGACTAGCGCAGCATCGATCATCAGTTCAATCATCCATCCGTTAGATAAGTCCGATGATCCATCCGTCAGATCAGTCTGATGATCAATCTGTCAGCTCAGCTCGATGATCCATCCACTAGATCTGTAGAGGGGAGGAAGAAAAAAAGAAACATGATTAGAAAAAAGCTTGGTACACACCATTGACACGACCTACAGTACAATGGCGCAGCATCGATCGCCAGTGCGATCACCCATCTGTTAAATCGGTCCGATCATCCATCCGTTAGATCAGTCCGACCATCCATCCGTTAGATCTGCAGAGGGGAGGAAGAAAAAAAGAAACATAATTAGAAAAAAGCTTGGTACACACAATTGACACGACCTACTGTACAATGGCGCAGCATCGATCGTCAGTGCGATCATCCATCCGTTAAATTGGTCCGATCATCCATCCTTTAGATCAGTCCTACCATTCATCCGTTAGATCTGCAGAAGGGGGGGGGGGGGGAAGAACACATGAAACATGATTATAAAATAGCTTGGTATACACACTTGACACGACCTACCCTACAATAGCGCAGCATCGATCGTCAGTCTGCTCATCCAGCCGTTAGATCTGCAGAGGGGAGAAAGAAAAAAAGAAAAACATTATTAGAAAAAGCTTGGTACATACAATTGACACGACCTACCGTATAATGGCGCAGCATCGATCGTCAGTGCGATCATCCATCCGTTAAATCGGTCCGATCATCCATCCGTTAGATCAGTCCGACCATCCATCCGTTAGATCTGCAGAGGGGGAGGAAGAAAAAATGAAACATGATTAGAAAAAAGCTTGGTATACACAATTGACACGACCTACCCTTCACTAGCGCAGCATCGATCATCAGTTCGATCATCCATCCGTTAGATAAGTCCGATGATCCATCCATTAGATCAGTCTGATGATCAATCTGTCAGATCAGCCCGATGATCCATCCACTATATCTGCAGGGGGGGGGGGGGGGAACACATGAAACATGATTATAAAATAGCTTGGTATACACACTTGACACGACCTACCCTACAATAGCGCAGCATCGATCGTCAGTCTGCTCATCCATCCGTTAGATCTGCAGAGGGGAGAAAGAAAAAAAGAAAAACATTATTAGAAAAAGCTTGGTACATACAATTGACACGACCTACCGTACAATGGCGCAGCATCGAACGTCATTGCGATCATCCATCTGTTAAATCGGTCCGATCATCCATCCGTTAGATCTGCAGAGGGGAGGAAGAAAAAAAGAAACATGATTAGAAAAAAGCTTGGTACACACAATTGACACGACCTACCGTACAATGGCGCAGCATCGATCGTCAGTGCGATCATCCATCCGTTAAATCGGTCCGATCATCCATCCGTTAGATCAGTCCGACCATCCATCCGTTAGATCTGCAGAGGGGGAGGAAGAAAAAATGAAACATGATTAGAAAAAAGCTTGGTATACACAATTGACACGACCTACCCTTCACTAGCGCAGCATCGATCATCAGTTCGATCATCCATCCGTTAGAGAAGTCCGATGATCCATCCATTAGATCAGTCTGATGATCAATCTGTCAGATCAGCCCGATGATCCATCCACTATATCTGCAGAGGGGGGGGGGGAACACATGAAACATGATTATAAAATAGCTTGGTATACACACTTGACACGACCTACCCTACAATAGCGCAGCATCGATCGTCAGTCTGCTCATCCATCCGTTAGATCTGCAGAGGGGAGAAAGAAAAAAAGAAAAACATTATTAGAAAAAGCTTGGTACATACAATTGACACGACCTACCGTACAATGGCGCAGCATCGAACGTCATTGCGATCATCCATCTGTTAAATCGGTCCGATCATCCATCCGTTAGATCAGTCCGACCATCCATCCGTTAGATCTGCAGAGGGGAGGAAGAAAAAAAGAAACATGATTAGAAAAAAGCTTGGTACACACAATTGACACGACCTACCGTACAATGGCGCAGCATCGATCGTCAGTGCGATCATCCATCCGTTAAATCGGTCCGATCATCCATCCGTTAGATCAGTCCGACCATCCATCCGTTAGATCTGCAGAGGGGGAGGAAGAAAAAATGAAACATGATTAGAAAAAAGCTTGGTATCTACAATTGACACTACCTACCCTTCACTTGCGCAGCATCGATCATCAGTTCGATCATCCATCCGTAAGATAAGTCCGATGATCCATCCGTTAGATCAGTCTGATGATCCATCTTTCAGTCTGCTCATCCATCCGTTAGATCTGCAGAGGAGAGGAAGAAAAAAAGAAAAACATTATTAGAAAAAGCTTGGTACATACAATTGGCACGACCTACCGTACAATGGCGCAGCATCGATCGTCAGTGCGATCATCCATCCGTTAAATCGGTCCGATCATCCATCCGTTAGATCAGTCCGTCCATCCATCCGTTAGATCTGCAGAGGGGAGGAAGAAAAAAAGAAACACGATTAGAAAAAAGCTTGGTACACACAATTGACACGACCTACCCTTCACTAGCGCAGCATCGATGATCAGTTCGATCATCCATCCGTTAGATAAGTCCGATGATCCATCCGTTAGATCAGTCTGATGATCAATCTGTCAGCTCAGCCCGATGATCCATCCACTATATCTGCAGAGGGGAGGAAGAAGAAAATGATACATGATTAGAAAAAAGCTTGTTACACACATTTGTCAGACCTACCCTTGACTAGCGCAGCATCGATCATCAGTTCGATCATCCATCCGTTAGATAAGTCCGATGATCCATCCGTTAGATCAGTCTGATGATCAATCTGTCAGCTCAGCCCGATGATCCATCCACTAGATCTGCAGAGCGGAGAAAGAAAAAAAGAAAACATGATTAGAAAAAAGCTTGATACATACAATTGGCACGACCTACCGTACAATGGCGCAGCATCGATCGTCAGTGCGATCATCCATCCGTTAGATCAGTCCGACCATCCATCCATTAGATCTGCAGAGGGGAGGAAGAAAAAAAGAAACACGATTAGAAAAAAGCTTGGTACACACAATTGACACGACCTACCCTTCACTAGCGCAGCATCGATCATCAGTTCGATCATCCATCCGTTAGATAAGTCCGATGATCCATCCATTAGATCAGTCTGATGATCAATCTGTCAGCTCAGCCCGATGATCCATCCACTAGATCTTCAGAGGGGAGGAAGAAAAAAAGAAACATGATTAGAAAAAAGCTTGGTACACACAATTGACACGACCTACCGTACAATGGCGCAACATCGATCGTCAGTGCGATCACCCATCTGTTAAATCTGTCCGATCATCCATCCGTTAGATCAGTCCGACCATCCATCCGTTTGATCTGCAGAGGGGAGGAAGAAAAAAAGAAACATGATTAGAAAAAAGCTTGGTACACACAATTGACACGACCTACCGTACAATGGCGCAGCATCGATCGTCAGTGCGATCATCCATCCGTTAAATCGGTCCGATCATCCATCCGTTAGATCAGTCCGACCATCCATCCGTTAGATCTGCAGAGGGGGAGGAAGAAAAAATGAAACATGATTAGAAAAAAGCTTGGTATCTACAATTGACACGACCTACCCTTCACTAGCGCAGCATCGATCATCAGTTCGATCATCCATCCGTAAGATAAGTCCGATGATCCATCCGTTAGATCAGTCTGATGATCCATCTTTCAGTCTGCTCATCCATCCGTTAGATCTGCAGAGGAGAGGAAGAAAAAAAGAAAAACATTATTAGAAAAAGCTTGGTACATACAATTGGCACGACCTACCGTACAATGGCGCAGCATCGATCGTCAGTGCGATCATCCATCCGTTAAATCGGTCCGATCATCCATCCGTTAGATCAGTCCGACCATCCATCCGTTAGATCTGCAGAGGGGAGGAAGAAAAAAAGAAACACGATTAGAAAAAAGCTTGGTACACACAATTGACACGACCTACCCTTCACTAGCGCAGCATCGATCATCAGTTTGATCATCCATCCGTTAGATAAGTCCGATGATCCATCCGTTAGATCAGTCTGATGATCAATCTGTCAGCTCAGCCCGATGATCCATCCACTAGATCTGCAGAGCGGAGAAAGAAAAAAAGGAAACATGATTAGAAAAAAGCTTGATACATACAATTGGCACGACCTACCGTACAATGGCGCAGCATCGATCGTCAGTGCGATCATCCATCCATTAGATCAGTCCGACCATCCATCCGTTAGATCTGCAGAGGGGAGAAAGAAAAAATGAAACATGATTATAAAATAGCTTGGTATATACACTTGACACGACCTACCCTACAATAGCGCAGCATCGATCGTCAGTCCGCTCATCCATCCGCTAGATCTGCAGAGGAGAGGAAGAAAAAAAGAAAACATGATTAGAAAAAGAAGAAGAAGTAGAAGTGTTAGTAGAAAAAGAAGAAAAAGTAGAAGTGTTAGTAGAAGAAGACGAAGAAGTAGAAGTGTTAGTAGAAGAAGAAGAAGAAGTAGAAGTGTTAGTAGAAGAAGAAGTAGAAGTAGAAGTGTTAGTAGAAGAAGTAGAAGTGTTAGAAGAAGAAGAAGTAGAAGTGTTAGTAGAAGAAGAAGAAGTAGAAGTGTTAGTAAAAGAAGAGTAGAAGTGTTAGTAGAAGAAGAAGTAGTAGAAGAAGAAGAAGAAGAAGAAGAAGAAGAAGAAGTAGAAGTGTTAGTGTTAGTAGAGGAAGAAGAAGAAGAAGTAGTAGAAGTGTTAGTAGAAGAAGAAGTAGTAGTGTTAGTAGAAGAAGAAGTAGTAGTGTTAGTATAGGAAGAAGTAGAAGTGTTAGTAAAAGAAGTAGAAGTGTTAGTAGAAAAAGAAGTAGAAGTGTTAGTAGAAGAAGTAGTAGTGTTAGTAGAAGAAGAACTAGAAATGTTAGTAGAAGAAGAACTAGAAGTGTTAGTAGAAGAAGAAGAAGAAGAAGAAGAAGAAGAAGAAGTAGAAGTGTTAGTAGAAGAAGAAGTAGAAGTGTTAGTAGAAGAAGTAGAAGTGTTAGTAGAAGAAGAAGTAGAAGTGTTAGTAGAAGAAGTAGAAGTAGAAGTGTTAGTAGAAGAAGAAGTAGAAGTGTTAGTAGAAGAAGAAGTGTTAGTAGAAGAAGAAGAAGTTGTAGTGTTAGTAGAAGAAGAAGTAGAAGTGTTTGTAGAAGTAGAAGTGTTAGTAGAAGAAGAAGTAGAAGTGTTAGTAGAAGGAGAAGTAGAAGTGTTAGTAGAAGGAGAAGAAGTAGAAGTGTTATTGTTAGTAGAAGAAGAAGAAGTAGTAGAAGAAGAAGTAGAAGTGTTAGTAGAAGAAGAAGAAAAAGAACTGGAAGTGTTAGTAGAAGAAGAAGTAGAAGTGTTAGTAGAAGAAGAAGTAGAAGTATTAGTAGAAGAAGAAGTAGAAGTGTTAGTAGAAGAAGAAGAAGTAGAAGTGTTAGTAGAAGAAGAAGTAGAAGTGTTAGTAGAAGAAGACGAAGTAGAAGTGTTAGTAGAAGAAGTAGAAGTAGAAGTGTTAGTAGAAGAAGAAGTAGAAGTGTTAGTAGAAGAAGAAGAAGGAGAAGTGTTAGTAGAAGAAGAAGAAGTAGAAGTGTTAGTAGAAGAAGAAGTAGAAGTGTTAGTAGAAGGAGAAGTAGAAGTGTTAGTAGAAGAAGAAGTAGAAGTGTTAGTAGAAGAAGAAAAAGAAGTAGAAGTGTAAGTAGAAGAAGAAGTAGTAGTGTTAGTAGAAGAAGAAGTAGAAGTGTTAGTAGAAGAAGAAGAAGAAGAAGAAGAAGAAGAAGTAGAAGTGTTAGTAGAAGAAGAAGTAGAAGTGTTAGTAGAAGAAGTAGAAGTAGAAGTGTTAGTAGAAGAAGAAGTAGAAGTGTTAGTAGAAGAAGAAGTGTTAGTAGAAGTAGAAGAAGTTGTAGTGTTAGTAGAAGAAGAAGTAGAAGTGTTAGTAGAAGTAGAAGTGTTAGTAGAAGAAGAAGTAGAAGTGTTAGTAGAAGGAGAAGTAGAAGTGTTAGTAGAAGGAGAAGAAGTAGAAGTGTTATTTGTTAGTAGAAGAAGAAGAAGTAGTAGAAGTGTTAGTAGAAGAAGAAGTAGAAGTGTTAGTAGAAGAAGAAGAAAAAGAACTGGAAGTGTTAGTAGAAGAAGAAGTAGAAGTGTTAGTAGAAGAAGAAGTAGAAGTATTAGTAGAAGAAGAAGTAGAAGTGTTAGTAGAAGAAGAAGAAGTAGAAGTGTTAGTAGAAGAAGAAGTAGAAGTGTTAGTAGAAGAAGACGAAGTAGAAGTGTTAGTAGAAGAAGTAGAAGTAGAAGTGTTAGTAGAAGAAGAAGTAGAAGTGTTAGTAGAAGAAGAAGAAGTAGAAGTGTTAGTAGAAGAAGAAGAAGTAGAAGTGTTAGTAGAAGAAGAAGTAGTAGTGTTAGTAGAAGAAGACGAAGTAGAAGTGTTAGTAGAAGAAGTAGAAGTAGAAGTGTTAGTAGAAGAAGAAGTAGAAGTGTTAGTAGAAGAAGAAGAAGTAGAAGTGTTAGTAGAAGAAGAAGAAGTAGAAGTGTTAGTAGAAGGAGAAGTAGAAGTGTTAGTAGAAGAAGAAGTAGAAGTGCTAGTAGAAGAAGAAGAAAAAGAAGTAGAAGTGTAAGTAGAAGAAGAAGTAGTAGTGTTAGTAGAAGAAGAAGTAGAAGTGTTAGTAGAAGAAGAAGAAGAAGAAGAAGAAGAAGAAGTAGAAGTGTTAGTAGAAGAAGAAGAAGAAGAAGAAGAAGAAGTAGAAGTGTTAGTAGAAGAAGAAGTAGAAGTGTTAGTAGAAGAAGTAGAAGTAGAAGTGTTAGTAGAAGAAGAAGTAGAAGTGTTAGTAGAAGAAGAAGTGTTAGTAGAAGTAGAAGAAGTTGTAGTGTTAGTAGAAGAAGAAGTAGAAGTGTTAGTAGAAGTAGAAGTGTTAGTAGAAGAAGAAGTAGAAGTGTTAGTAGAAGGAGAAGTAGAAGTGTTAGTAGAAGGAGAAGAAGTAGAAGAAGTAGAAGTGTTATTTGTTAGTAGAAGAAGAAGAAGTAGTAGAAGTGTTAGTAGAAGAAGAAGTAGAAGTGTTAGTAGAAGAAGAAGAAAAAGAACTGGAAGTGTTAGTAGAAGAAGAAGTAGAAGTGTTAGTAGAAGAAGAAGAAAAAGAAGTAGAAGTGTTACTAGAAGAAGAAGTAGAAGTGTTAGTAGAAGAAGAAGTAGACGTGTTAGTAGAAGAAGTAGAAGTTTTAGTAGAAGAAGAAGAAGTAGAAGTGTTAGTAGAAGAAGAAGTAGAAGTGTAAGTAGAAGAAGAAGAAGTAGAAGTTTTAGTAGAAGAAGACGAAGTAGAAGTGTTAGTAGAAGAAGAAGAAGAAGTAGAAGTGTTAGTAGAAGAATAAGAATATGTGTTGGTAGAAGAAGAAGAAGTAGAAGTGTTAGTAGAAGAAGAAGTAGTAGTGGTAGTAGAAGAAGAAGTAGAAGTGTTAGTAGAAGAAGAAGTAGAAGTGTTAGTAGAAGAAGAAGTAGAAGTGTTAGTAGAAGAAGAATAAGTAGATGTGTTGGTAGAAGAAGAAGAAGTAGGAGTGTTAGTAGAAGAAGAAGAAGTAGAAGTGTTAGTGTTAGTAGAAGAAGAAGTAGTAGTAGAAGTGTTAGTAGAAGAAGAAGAAGTAGAAGTGTTAGTAGAAGAAGAAGTATTAGTAGAAGAAGAAGTAGTAGTGTTAGTAGAAGTAGTAGAAGTGTTAGTAGAAGAAGAAGAAGTAGAAGTGTTAGTAGAAGAAGAAGTAGAAGTGTTAGTAGAAGAAGACGAAGTAGAAGTGTTAGTAGAAGAAGTAGAAGTAGAAGTGTTAGTAGAAGAAGAAGTAGAAGTGTTAGTAGAAGAAGAAGAAGTAGAAGTGTTAGTAGAAGAAGAAGAAGTAGAAGTGTTAGTAGAAGAAGAAGTAGAAGTGTTAGTAGAAGAAGAAGAAGAAGAAGTAGAAGTGTTAGTAGAAGAAGAAGTAGAAGTGTTAGTAGAAGAGGAAGAAGAAGTAGAAGTGTTAGTAGAAGAAGAAGAAGTAGAAGTGTTAGTAGAAGAAGACGAAGTAGAAGTGTTAGTAGAAGAAGTAGAAGTAGAAGTGTTAGTAGAAGAAGAAGAAGAAGAAGAAGAAGTAGAAGTGTTAGTAGAAGAAGAAGAAAAAGAACTGGAAGTGTTAGTAGAAGAAGAAGTAGAAGTGTTAGTAGAAGAAGAAGAAAAAGAAGTAGAAGTGTTACTAGAAGAAGAAGTAGAAGTGTTAGTAGAAGAAGAAGTAGACGTGTTAGTAGAAGAAGTAGAAGTTTTAGTAGAAGAAGAAGAAGTAGAAGTGTTAGTAGAAGAAGAAGTAGAAGTGTAAGTAGAAGAAGAAGAAGTAGAAGTTTTAGTAGAAGAAGACGAAGTAGAAGTGTTAGTAGAAGAAGAAGAAGAAGTAGAAGTGTTAGTAGAAGAATAAGAATATGTGTTGGTAGAAGAAGAAGAAGTAGAAGTGTTAGTAGAAGAAGAAGTAGTAGTGGTAGTAGAAGAAGAAGTAGAAGTGTTAGTAGAAGAAGAAGTAGAAGTGTTAGTAGAAGAAGAAGTAGAAGTGTTAGTAGAAGAAGAATAAGTAGATGTGTTGGTAGAAGAAGAAGAAGTAGGAGTGTTAGTAGAAGAAGAAGAAGTAGAAGTGTTAGTGTTAGTAGAAGAAGAAGTAGTAGTAGAAGTGTTAGTAGAAGAAGAAGAAGTAGAAGTGTTAGTAGAAGAAGAAGTATTAGTAGAAGAAGAAGTAGTAGTGTTAGTAGAAGTAGTAGAAGTGTTAGTAGAAGAAGAAGAAGTAGAAGTGTTAGTAGAAGAAGAAGTAGAAGTGTTAGTAGAAGAAGACGAAGTAGAAGTGTTAGTAGAAGAAGTAGAAGTAGAAGTGTTAGTAGAAGAAGAAGTAGAAGTGTTAGTAGAAGAAGAAGAAGTAGAAGTGTTAGTAGAAGAAGAAGAAGTAGAAGTGTTAGTAGAAGAAGAAGTAGAAGTGTTAGTAGAAGAAGAAGAAGAAGAAGAAGTAGAAGTGTTAGTAGAAGAAGAAGTAGAAGTGTTAGTAGAAGAGGAAGAAGAAGTAGAAGTGTTAGTAGAAGAAGAAGAAGTAGAAGTGTTAGTAGAAGAAGACGAAGTAGAAGTGTTAGTAGAAGAAGTAGAAGTAGAAGTGTTAGTAGAAGAAGAAGAAGAAGAAGAAGAAGTAGAAGTGTTAGTAGAAGAAGAAGTAGAAGTGTTAGTAGAAGTGTTAGTAGAAGAAGAAGAAGAAGTAGAAAGAAGAAGAAGTAGAAGTGTTAGTAGAAGAAGAAAAAGAAGTTGAAGTGTTAGTAGAGGAAGAAGTAGTAGTGTTAGTAGAAGAAGTAGTAGAAGTGTTAGTAGAAGAAGTAGAAGTGTTAGTAGAAGAAGAAGAAAAAGAAGTAGAAGTACCTACCCTTGACTAGCGCAGCATCGATCATCAGTTCGATCATCCATCCGTTAGATAAGTCCGATGATCCATCCGTTAGATCAGTCTGATGATCAATCTGTCAGATCAGCCCGATGATCCATCCACTAGATCTGCAGAGGGGAGGGAGAAAAAAATGAAACATGATTAGAAAACAGCTTGGTACACACAATTGACACGACCTACCGTACAATGGCGCAGCATCGATCGTCATTGCGATCATCCATCTGTTAAATCGGTCCGATCATCCATCCATTAGATCAGTCCAACCATCCATCCGTTAGATCTGCAGAGGGGAGGAAGAAAAAAAGAAACATGATTAGAAAACAGCTTGGTACACACAATTGACACGACCTACCGTACAATTGCGCAGCATCGATCGTCAGTGCGATCACCCATCTGTTAAATCGGTCCGATCATCCATCCGTTAGATCAGTCCGACCATCCATTCGTTAGATCTGCAGAGGGGGAGAAAGAAAAAATGAAACATGATTATAAAATAGCTTGGTATATACACTTGACACGACCTACCCTACAATAGCGCAGCATCGATCGTCAGTCCGCTCATCCATCCGCTAGATCTGCAGAGGAGAGGAAGAAAAAAAGAAAACATGATTAGAAAAAGAAGAAGAAGTAGAAGTGTTAGTAGAAAAAGAAGAAAAAGTAGAAGTGTTAGTAGAAGAAGACGAAGAAGTAGAAGTGTTAGTAGAAGAAGAAGAAGAAGTAGAAGTGTTAGTAGAAGAAGTAGAAGTGTTAGTAGAAGAAGAAGTAGAAGTGTTAGTAAAGGAAGAAGTAGAAGTGTTAGTAGAAGAAGAAGAATAAGTAGAAGTGTTAGTAGAAGAAGAAGAAGAAGAAGAAGAAGAAGTAGAAGTGTTAGTAGAAGAAGAAGAAGAAGAAGTAGAAGTGTTAGTAGAAGAAGAAGTAGAAGTGTTAGTAGAAGAAGTAGAAGTAGAAGTGTTAGTAGAAGAAGAAGAAGTAGAAGTGTTAGTAGAAGAAGAAGAAGTGTTAGTAGAAGAAGAAGAAGTTGTAGTGTTAGTAGAAGAAGAAGTAGAAGTAGAAGTGTTAGTAGAAGAAGAAGAAGAAGTAGAAGTGTTAGAAGAAGAAGTAGAAGTGTTAGTAGAAGGAGAAGAAGTAGAAGTGTTAGTAGAAGCAGAAGAAGTAGAAGTGTTAGTGTTAGTAGAAGAAGAAGAAGTAGTAGAAGTGTTAGTAGAAGAAGAAGTAGAAGTGTTAGTAGAAGAAGAAGAAAAAGAACTGGAAGTGTAATTAGAAGAAGAAGTAGTAGTGTTAGTAGAAGAAGTAGTAGAAGTGTTTGTAGAATAAGTAGTAGTGTTAGTAGAAGGAGAAGTAGAAGTGTTAGTAGAAGAAGAAGTAGAAGTGTTAGTAGAAAAAGAAGTAGAAGTTTTAGTAGAAGAAGAAGAAGTAGTGTTAGAAGAAGAAGTAGAAGTGTTAGTAGAAGAAGAAGTAGAAGTGTTAGTAGAAGAAGAAGTAGAAGTGTTAGTAGAAGAAGAAGTAGAAGTGTTAGTAGAAGAAGAAGTAGGAGTGTTAGTAGAAGAAGAAGAAGTAGAAGTGTTAGTAGAAGAAGAAGTAGAAGTGTTAGTAAAAGAAGAAGTAATAGTGTTAGTAGAAGAAGAAGAAGAAGTAGAAGTGTTAGTGTTAGTAGAAGAAGAAGTAGTAGTAGAAGTGTTAGTAGAAGAAGAAGAAGTAGAAGTAGAAGTATTAGTAGAAGAAGTAGTAGTGTTAGTAGAAGAAGTAGTAGAATCGTTAGTAGAAGAAGAAGTAGAAGTGTTAGTAGAAGAAGAAGTAGAAGTGTTAGTAGAAGAAGAAGTAGAAGTGTTAGTAGAAGTAGAAGAAGAAGTAGAAGTGTTAGTAGAAGAAGTAGAAGTGTTAGTAGAAGAAGAAGTAGAAGTGTTAGTAGAAGAAGACGAAGTAGAAGTGTTAGTAGAAGAAGTAGAAGTAGAAGTGTTAGTATAAGAAGAAGTAGAAGTGTTAGTAGAAGAAGAAGAAGTAGAAGTGTTAGTAGAAGAAGAAGAAGTAGAAGTGTTAGTAGAAGAAGAAGTAGAAGTGTTAGTAGAAGGAGAAGTAGAAGTGTTAGTAGAAGGAGAAGTAGAAGTGTTAGTAGAAGAAGAAGTAGAAGTGTTAGTAGAAGAAGAAGAAAAAGAAGTAGAAGTGTTAGTAGAAGAAGAAGTAGTAGTGTTAGTAGAAGAAGAAGTAGAAGTGTTAGAAGAAGAAGAAGAAGAAGAAGAAGAAGAAGAAGAAGTAGAAGTGTTAGTAGAAGAAGTAGAAGTGTTAGTAGAAGAAGTAGAAGTGTTAGTAGAAGAAGAAGAAGAAGTAGAAGTGTTAGTAAAAGAAGAAGTAGGAGTGTTAGTAGAAAATGAAGAAGTAGAAGTGTTAGTGTTAGTAGAAGAAGAAGTAGTAGTAGAAGTGTTAGTAGAAGAAGAAGAAGTAGAAGTAGAAGTGTTAGTAGAAGAAGAAGTATTAGTAGAAGAAGAAGTAGTAGTGTTAGTAGAAGAAGTAGTAGAAGTGTTAGTAGAAGAAGAAGTAGAAGTGTTAGTAGAAGAAGAAGAAGAAGTAGAAGTGTTAGTAGAAGAAGAAGTAGAAGTGGTAGTAGAAGAAGAAGAAAAAGAAGTAGAAGTGTTAGTAGAAGAAGTAGTAGTGTTAGTAGAAGAAGTAGTAGAAGTGTTAGTAGAAGAAGAAGAAGTAGAAGTGTTAGTAGAAGAAGAAAAAGAAGTAGAAGTGTTACTAGAAGAAGAAGTAGTAGTGTTAGTAGAAGAAGAAGTAGAAGTGTTAGTAGAAGAAGAAGTAGACGTGTTAGTAGAAGAAGTAGAAGTTTTAGTAGAAGAAGAAGTAGAAGTGTTAGTAGAAGAAGAAGAAGTAGAAGTGTAAGTAGAAGAAGAAGAAGTAGAAGTTTTAGTAGAAGAAGACGAAGTAGAAGTGTTAGTAGAAGAAGAAGAAGAAGTAGAAGTGTTAGTAGAAGAATAAGAATATGTGTTGGTAGAAGAAGAAGAAGTAGAAGTGTTAGTAGAAGAAGAAGTAGTAGTGTTAGTAGAAGAAGAAGTAGAAGTGTTAGTAGAAGAAGAAGTAGAAGTGTTAGTAGAAGAAGAAGTAGAAGTGTTAGTAGAAGCAGAAGAAGTAGAAGTGTTAGTGTTAGTAGAAGAAGAAGAAGTAGTAGAAGTGTTAGTAGAAGAAGAAGTAGAAGTGTTAGTAGAAGAAGAAGAAAAAGAACTGGAAGTGTAATTAGAAGAAGAAGTAGTAGTGTTAGTAGAAGAAGTAGTAGAAGTGTTAGTAGAAGAAGAAGTAGAAGTGTTAGTAGAAGAAGAAGTAGAAGTGTTTGTAGAATAAGTAGTAGTGTTAGTAGAAGGAGAAGTAGAAGTGTTAGTAGAAGAAGAAGTAGAAGTGTTAGTAGAAAAAGAAGTAGAAGTTTTAGTAGAAGAAGAAGAAGTAGTGTTAGAAGAAGAAGTAGAAGTGTTAGTAGAAGAAGAAGTAGAAGTGTTAGTAGAAGAAGAAGTAGAAGTGTTAGTAGAAGAAGAAGTAGAAGTGTTAGTAGAAGAAGAAGTAGAAGTGTTAGTAGAAGAAGAAGAAGTAGAAGTGTTAGTAGAAGAAGAAGTAGAAGTGTTAGTAAAAGAAGAAGTAATAGTGTTAGTAGAAGAAGAAGAAGAAGTAGAAGTGTTAGTGTTAGTAGAAGAAGTAGTAGTAGAAGTGTTAGTAGAAGAAGAAGAAGTAGAAGTAGAAGTATTAGAAGAAGAAGAAGTAGTAGTGTTAGTAGAAGAAGTAGTAGAATCGTTAGTAGAAGAAGAAGTAGAAGTGTTAGTAGAAGAAGAAGTAGAAGTGTTAGTAGAAGAAGAAGTAGAAGTGTTAGTAGAAGTAGAAGAAGAAGTAGAAGTGTTAGTAGAAGAAGTAGAAGTGTTAGTAGGAGAAGAAGTAGAAGTGTTAGTAGAAGAAGACGAAGTAGAAGTGTTAGTAGAAGAAGTAGAAGTAGAAGTGTTAGTATAAGAAGAAGTAGAAGTGTTAGTAGAAGAAGAAGAAGTAGAAGTGTTAGTAGAAGAAGAAGAAGTAGAAGTGTTAGTAGAAGAAGAAGTAGAAGTGTTAGTAGAAGGAGAAGTAGAAGTGTTAGTAGAAGGAGAAGTAGAAGTGTTAGTAGAAGAAGAAGTAGAAGTGTTAGTAGAAGAAGAAGAAAAAGAAGTAGAAGTGTTAGTAGAAGAAGAAGTAGTAGTGTTAGTAGAAGAAGAAGTAGAAGTGTTAGAAGAAGAAGAAGAAGAAGAAGAAGAAGAAGAAGAAGAAGTAGAAGTGTTAGTAGAAGAAGTAGAAGTGTTAGTAGAAGAAGTAGAAGTGTTAGTAGAAGAAGAAGAAGAAGTAGAAGTGTTAGTAAAAGAAGAAGTAGGAGTGTTAGTAGAAAATGAAGAAGTAGAAGTGTTAGTGTTAGTAGAAGAAGAAGTAGTAGTAGAAGTGTTAGTAGAAGAAGAAGAAGTAGAAGTAGAAGTGTTAGTAGAAGAAGAAGTATTAGTAGAAGAAGAAGTAGTAGTGTTAGTAGAAGAAGTAGTAGAAGTGTTAGTAGAAGAAGAAGTAGAAGTGTTAGTAGAAGAAGAAGAAGAAGTAGAAGTGTTAGTAGAAGAAGAAGTAGAAGTGGTAGTAGAAGAAGAAGAAAAAGAAGTAGAAGTGTTAGTAGAAGAAGTAGTAGTGTTAGTAGAAGAAGTAGTAGAAGTGTTAGTAGAAGAAGAAGAAGTAGAAGTGTTAGTAGAAGAAGAAAAAGAAGTAGAAGTGTTACTAGAAGAAGAAGTAGTAGTGTTAGTAGAAGAAGAAGTAGAAGTGTTAGTAGAAGAAGAAGTAGACGTGTTAGTAGAAGAAGTAGAAGTTTTAGTAGAAGAAGAAGTAGAAGTGTTAGTAGAAGAAGAAGAAGTAGAAGTGTAAGTAGAAGAAGAAGAAGTAGAAGTTTTAGTAGAAGAAGACGAAGTAGAAGTGTTAGTAGAAGAAGAAGAAGAAGTAGAAGTGTTAGTAGAAGAATAAGAATATGTGTTGGTAGAAGAAGAAGAAGTAGAAGTGTTAGTAGAAGAAGAAGTAGTAGTGTTAGTAGAAGAAGAAGTAGAAGTGTTAGTAGAAGAAGAAGTAGAAGTGTTAGTAGAAGAAGAAGTAGAAGTGTTAGTAGAAGAAGAATAAGTAGATGTGTTGGTAGAAGAAGAAGAAGTAGGAGTGTTAGTAGAAGAAGAAGATGTAGAAGTGTTAGTGTTAGTAGAAGAAGAAGTAGTAGTAGAAGTGTTAGTAGAAGAAGAAGAAGTAGAAGTAGAAGTGTTAGTAGAAGAAGAAGTATTAGTAGAAGAAGAAGTAGTAGTGTTAGTAGAAGAAGTAGTAGAAGTGTTAGTAGAAGAAGAAGAAGTAGAAGTGTTAGTAGAAGAAGAAGTAGAAGTGTTAGTAGAAGAAGACGAAGTAGAAGTGTTAGTAGAAGAAGTAGAAGTAGAAGTGTTAGTAGAAGAAGAAGTAGAAGTGTTAGTAGAAGAAGAAGAAGTAGAAGTGTTAGTAGAAGAAGAAGAAGTAGAAGTGTTAGTAGAAGAAGAAGTAGAAGTGTTAGTAGAAGAAGAAGAAGAAGTAGAAGTGTTAGTAGAAGAAGAAGTAGAAGTGTTAGTAGAAGAGGAAGAAGAAGTAGAAGTGTTAGTAGAAGAAGAAGAAGTAGAAGTGTTAGTAGAAGAAGACGAAGTAGAAGTGTTAGTAGAAGAAGTAGAAGTAGAAGTGTTAGTAGAAGAAGAAGAAGAAGAAGAAGTAGAAGTGTTAGTAGAAGAAGAAGTAGAAGTGTTAGTAGAAGTGTTAGTAGAAGAAGAAGAAGAAGTAGAAAGAAGAAGAAGTAGAAGTGTTAGTAGAAGAAGAAGAAAAAGAAGTAGAAGTGTAGAGGAAGAAGTAGTAGTGTTAGTAGAAGAAGTAGTAGAAGTGTCAGTAGAAGAAGAAGTAGAAGTGTTAGTAGAAGAAGAAGAAAAAGAAGTAGAAGTACCTACCCTTGACTAGCGCAGCATCGATCATCAGTTCGATCATCCATCCGTTAGATAAGTCCGATGATCCATCCGTTAGATCAGTCTGATGATCAATCTGTCAGATCAGCCCGATGATCCATCCACTAGATCTGCAGAGGGGAGGGAGAAAAAAATGAAACATGATTAGAAAACAGCTTGGTACATACAATTGACACGACCTACCGTACAATGGCGCAGCATCGATCGTCATTGCGATCATCCATCTGTTAAATCGGTCCGATCATCCATCCGTTAGATCAGTCCAACCATCCATCCGTTAGATCTGCAGAGGGGAGGAAGAAAAAAAGAAACATGATTAGAAAACAGCTTGGTACACACAATTGACACGACCTACCGTACAATTGCGCAGCATCGATCGTCAGTGCGATCACCCATCTGTTAAATCGGTCCGATCATCCATCCGTTAGATCAGTCCGACCATCCATTCGTTAGATCTGCAGAGGGGGAGAAAGAAAAAATGAAACATGATTATAAAATAGCTTGGTATATACACTTGACACGACCTACCCTACAATGGCGCAGCATCGATCGTCAGTCCGCTCATCCATCCGCTAGATCTGCAGAGGAGAGGAAGAAAAAAAGAAAACATGATTAGAAAAAGAAGAAGAAGTAGAAGTGTTAGTAGAAAAAGAAGAAAAAGTAGAAGTGTTAGTAGAAGAAGACGAAGAAGTAGAAGTGTTAGTAGAAGAAGAAGAAGTAGTAGAAGTGTTAGTAGAAGAAGTAGAAGTGTTAGTAGAAGAAGAAGAAGTAGAAGTGTTAGTAGAAGAAGAAGTAGAAGTGTTAGTAAAAGAAGTAGAAGTGTTAGTAGAAAAAGAAGTAGAAGTGTTAGTAGAAGTAGTAGTGTTAGTAGAAGAAGAACTAGAAATGTTAGTAGAAGAAGAACTAGAAGTGTTAGTAGAAGAAGAAGAAGAAGAAGAAGAAGTAGAAGTGTTAGTAGAAGAAGAAGAAGAAGTAGAAGTGTTAGTAGAAGAAGAAGAAGTAGAAGTGTTAGCAGAAGAAGAAGTAGAAGCGTTAGTAGAAGAAGTAGAAGTGTTAGTAGAAGAAGAAATATTAGTTTTAGTAGAAGAAGTAGAAGTGTTAGTCGAAGAAGAAGAATAAGTAGAAGTGTTAGTAGAAGAAGAAGAAGAAGAAGTAGAAGAAGTAGAAGTAGAAGTGTTAGTAGAAGAAGAAGAAGTAGAAGTGTTAGTAGAAGAAGAAGTGTTAGTAGAAGAAGAAGAAGTTGTAGTGTTAGTAGAAGAAGAAGTAGAAGTGTTAGTAGAAGGAGAAGTAGAAGTGTTAGTAGAAGGAGAAGAAGTAGAAGTGTTAGTAGAAGGAGAAGTAGAAGTGTTAGTAGAAGAAGAAGAAGTAGTAGAAGTGTTAGTAGAAGAAGAAGTAGAAGTGTTAGTAGAAGAAGAAGAAAAAGAACTGGAAGTGTTAGTAGAAGAAGAAGTAGAAGTGTTAGTAGAAGAAGAAGTAGAAGTATTATTAGAAGAAGAAGTAGAAGTGTTAGTAGAAGAAGAAGTAGAAGTGTTAGTAGAAGAAGAAGTAGAAGTGTTAGTAGAAGAAGACGAAGTAGAAGTGTTAGTAGAAGAAGTAGAAGTAGAAGTGTTAGTAGAAGAAGAAGTAGAAGTGTTAGTAGAAGAAGAAGAAGTAGAAGTGTTAGTAGAAGAAGAAGTAGAAGTGTTAGTAGAAGAAGAAGAAGTAGAAGTGTTAGTAGAAGAAGAAGTAGAAGTGTTAGTAGAAGGAGAAGTAGAAGTGTTAGTAGAAGAAGACGAAGTAGAAGTGTTAGTAGAAGAAGTAGAAGTAGAAGTGTTAGTAGAAGAAGAAGTAGAAGTAGAAGTGTTAGTAGAAGAAGAAGTAGAAGTGTTAGTAGAAGAAGAAGAAGTAGAAGTGTTAGTAGAAGAAGAAGTAGAAGTGTTAGTAGAAGAAGAAGAAGTAGAAGTGTTAGTAGAAGAAGAAGTAGAAGTGTTAGTAGAAGGAGAAGTAGAAGTGTTAGTAGAAGAAGAAGTAGAAGTGTTAGTAGAAGAAGAAGTAGTAGTGTAAGTAGAAGAAGAAGTAGAAGTGTTAGTAGAAGAAGAAGAAGAAGAAGAAGAAGAAGAAGAAGAAGAAGAAGAAGTGTTAGTAGAAGAAGAAGAAGAAGTAGAAGTGTTAGTAAAAGAAGAAGTAGGAGTTTAGTAGAAGAAGAAGAAGTAGAAGTGTTAGTGTTAGTAGAAGAAGAAGTAGTAGTAGAAGTGTTAGTAGAAGAAGAAGAAGTAGAAGTGTTAGTAGAAGAAAAAGTATTAGTAGAAGAAGAAGTAGTAGTGTTAGTAGAAGAAGTAGTAGAAGTGTTAGTAGAAGAAGAAGAAGTAGAAGTGTTAGTAGAAGAAGAAGAAGAAGTAGAAGTGTTAGTAGAAGAAGAAGTAGAAGTGGTAGTAGAAGAAGAAGAAAAAGAAGTAGAAGTGTTAGTAGAAGAAGTAGTAGTGTTAGTAGAAGAAGTAGTAGAAGTGTTAGTAGAAGAAGAAGAAGTAGAAGTGTTAGTAGAAGAAGAAGAAAAAGAAGTAGAAGTGTTAGTAGAAGAAGAAGTAGTAGTGTTAGTAGAAGAAGAAGTAGAAGTGTTAGTAGAAGAAGAAGTAGACGTGTTAGTAGAAGAAGAAGTAGAAGTGTTAGTAGAAGAAGAAGAAGTAGAAGTGTTAGTAGAAGAAGAAGAAGTAGAAGTGTAAGTAGAAGAAGAAGAAGTAGAAGTTTTAGTAGAAGAAGACGAAGTAGAAGTGTTAGTAGAAGAACAAGTAGTAGTGTTAGTAGAAGAAGTAGTAGAAGTGTTAGTAGAAGAAGAAGGAGAAGTGTTAGTAGAAGAAGAAGAAGTAGAAGTGTTAGTAGAAGTAGAAGTAGAAGTGTTAGTAGAAGAAGACGAAGTAGAAGTGTTAGTAGAAGAAGTAGAAGTAGAAGTGTTAGTAGAAGAAGAAGTAGAAGTGTTAGTAGAAGAAGAAGTAGAAGTGTTAGTAGAAGAAGAAGTAGAAGTGTTAGTAGAAGAAGAAGAAGTAGAAGTGTTAGTAGAAGAAGAAGTAGAAGTGTTAGTAGAAGAAGAAGAAGAAGAAGAAGTAGAAGTGTTAGTAGAAGAAGAAGTAGAAGTGTTAGTAGAAGAGGAAGAAGAAGTAGAAGTGTTAGTAGAAGAAGAAGAAGTAGAAGTGTTAGTAGAAGAAGACGAAGTAGAAGTGTTAGTAGAAGAAGTAGAAGTAGAAGTGTTAGTAGAAGAAGAAGAAGAAGAAGAAGTAGAAGTGTTAGTAGAAGAAGAAGTAGAAGTGTTAGTAGAAGTGTTAGTAGAAGAAGAAGAAGAAGTAGAAAGAAGAAGAAGTAGTAGTGTTAGTAGAAGAAGAAGAAAAAGAAGTAGAAGTGTTAGTAGAGGAAGAAGTAGTAGTGTTAGTAGAATAAGTAGTAGAAGTGTTAGTAGAAGAAGAAGTAGAAGTGTTAGTAGAAGAAGAAGAAAAAGAAGTAGAAGTACCTACCCTTGACTAGCGCAGCATCGATCATCAGTTCGATCATCCATCCGTTAGATAAGTCCGATGATCCATCCACTAGATCTGCAGAGGGGAGGGAGAAAAAAAGAAACATGATTAGAAAACAGCTTGGTACACACAATTGACACGACCTACCGTACAATGGCGCAGCATCGATCGTCATTGCGATCATCCATCTGTTAAATCGGTCCGATCATCCATCCGTTAGATCAGTCCAACCATCCATCCGTTAGATCTGCAGAGGGGAGGAAGAAAAAAAGAAACATGATTAGAAAACAGCTTGGTACACACAATTGACACGACCTACCGTACAATTGCGCAGCATCGATCGTCAGTGCGATCACCCATCTGTTAAATCGGTCCGATCATCCATCCGTTAGATCGGTCCGACCATCCATTCGTTAGATCTGCAGAGGGGGAGAAAGAAAAAATGAAACATGATTATAAAATAGCTTGGTATATACACTTGACACGACCTACCCTACAATAGCGCAGCATCGATCGTCAGTCCGCTCATCCATCCGCTAGATCTGCAGAGGAGAGGAAGAAAAAAAGAAAACATGATCAGAAAAAGAAGAAGAAGTAGAAGTGTTAGTAGAAAAAGAAGAAAAAGTAGAAGTGTTAGTAGAAGAAGACGAAGAAGTGGAAGTGTTAGTAGAAGAAGTAGAAGTGTTAGTAGAAGAAGAAGAAGTAGAAGTGTTAGTAGAAGAAGAAGTAGAAGTGTTAGTAGAAGTAGTAGTAGAAGAAGAAGAAGAAGAAGAAGAAGAAGAAGAAGAAGAAGAAGAAGAAGAAGAAGAAGAAGAAGTGTTAGTGTTAGTAGAGGAAGAAGAAGAAGAAGTAGTAGAAGTGTTAGTAGAAGAAGAAGTAGTAGTGTTAGTAGAAGAAGAAGTAGTAGTGTTAGTATAGGAAGAAGTAGAAGTGTTAGTAAAAGAAGTAGAAGTGTTAGTAGAAAAAGAAGTAGAAGTGTTAGTAGAAGAAGTAGTAGTGTTAGTAGAAGAAGAACTAGAAATGTTAGTAGAAGAATAACTAGAAGTGTTAGTAGAAGAAGAAGAAGAAGAAGAAGAAGAAGAAGAAGAAGAAGTAGAAGTGTTAGTAGAAGAAGAAGAAGAAGTAGAAGTGTTAGTAGAAGAAGAAGTAGAAGTGTTAGTAGAAGAAGTAGAAGTAGAAGTGTTAGTAGAAGAAGAAGAAGTAGAAGTGTTAGTAGAAGAAGAAGTGTTAGTAGAAGAAGAAGAAGTTGTAGTGTTAGTAGAAGAAGAAGTAGAAGTGTTAGTAGAAGTAGAAGTGTTAGTAGAAGTAGAGGTATTAGTAGAAGAAGAAGTAGAAGTGTTAGTAGAAGGAGAAGTAGAAGTGTTAGAAGAAGAAGAAGAAGAAGAAGAAGAAGAAGAAGAAGAAGAAGAAGAAGAAGTGTTCGTAGAAGAAGAATAAGTAGAAGTGTTAGTAGAAGAAGACGAAGTAGAAGTGTTAGTAGAAGAAGTAGAAGTAGAAGTGTTAGTAGAAGAAGAAGTAGAAGTGTTCGTAGAAGAAGAATAAGTAGAAGTGTTAGTAGAAGAAGACGAAGTAGAAGTGTTAGTAGAAGAAGTAGAAGTGTTAGTAGAAGAAGAAGAAGTAGAAGTGTTAGTAGAAGAAGAAGTAGAAGTGTTAGTAGAAGAAGAAGAAGTAGAAGTGTTAGTAGAAGAAGTAGTAGTGTTAGTAGAAGAAGAAGTAGAAGTGTTAGTAGAAGAAGAAGTAGAAGTGTTAGTAGAAGAAGAAGTAGAAGTGTTAGTAGAAGAAGAAGTAGTAGTGTTAGTAGAAGTGTTAGTAGAAAATAAGTAGAAGTGTAGAACTACTACTACTACTACTACTACTACTACTGCTACTACTGCTACTACTACTACTACTACTACTACTACTACTACTACTACCACCACCACCACCACCACCACCAATACCACAACCACTAATACTACTACTATTATTATTACTACTACTACTACTACTGCTACTGCTAATAATGCTACTACTACTGCTACTGCTAATAATGCTACTACTACTACTACTACTACTACTACAACTACTACTACTACTACTACTACTACTACTGCTACTTCTACTACTACTTCTACTACCACTAATACTACTACTATTATTACTACTACTGCTACTGATACTACTACTGCTACTACTACTTATACTACTACTATAACTACTACTACTACTACTACTACTACTACTACCACCACCACCAATACCACAACCACTAATACTACTACTGCTACTGCTACTACTAATTCTACTACCACTGCTACTACTACTACTACTACTACTACTACTACTACTATTACTACTACCACCACTACTACTACCACTACCACTACCACCAAAACCACCACCAATATCACTACCACTACCACTTACCACTACCTCTACTACTACTACTACTACTACTACTACTACTACTACTACTACTTCTACTATTGCTACTACTACGGCTACTAATAACTACTACTACTACTACTGCTACTACTGCTGCTACTACTACTACTACTACTACCACCACCACCACCACCACCAATACCACAACCACTAATACTACTATTATTATTACTACTACTGCTACTACTACTTCTACTACAACTGCTACTGCTACTACTACTACTACTCCTACTACTACTACCACTACCACCACCACCACCAATACCACAACCACTAATACTACTACTGTTATTATTACTACTACTGCTACTACTACCACTAATACTACTACTACTATTATTACTACTATTACTACTGCTGCTACTACTTCTACTACCACTACTACTACTACTACTACTGCTACTGCTAATAATGCTACTACTACTACTTCTACTACTACTACTACTACTATTACTACTACTGCTACTGATACTACTACTGCTACTACTTCTACTACTACTATTACTACTACTACTACTACTACTACCTCCACCACCAATACCACAACCACAACCACTAATACTACTATTATTATTACTACTACTGCTACTGCTACTACTACTTCTACTACCACTGCTACTACTACTACTACTACTACTTCTACTATTGCTACTACTACGGCTACTAATAACTACTACTACTACTACTGCTACTACTGCTACTACTAATACTGCTACTACTACTGCTACTACTACTACTACAACCACTAATACTACTACTACTATTATTACTACTACTGCTACTGATACTACTACTGCTACTACTTCTTCTACTACTACTATTACTACTACTACTACTACTACTACTACTACTACTACTACCACCACCACCACCACCAATACCACAACCACAACCACTAATACTACTACTATTATTATTACTACTACTGCTACTGCTACTACTTCTACTACCACTGCTACTACTACTACTACTACTACTACTACTATTACTACTACTACTACTACTACTACTACTACTACTACCACTACTACTACTATTACTACTACTACTACTATTACTACCACCACCACCACCACCACCAATACCACAACCACTAATACTACTATTATTATTACTACTACTGCTACTGCTTCTGCTACTACTACTATTACTACTACTACTACTACCACTAATACTACTACTATTATTACTACTATTTCTACTGCTACTACTACTTCTACTACCACTTCTACTACTACTACTACTACTACTACTACTACTACTACGGCTACTAATAACTACTACTACTGCTACTACTACTACTACGGCTACTAATAACTACTACTACTACTACTACTACTACTACTACTACTACTACTACT
>JBAMJV010011771.1:32500-35000 GCA_037951105.1 Echinarachnius parma
ATATGAAAAACGCAATATGAGAAACTGTATGCGCGCGAAGCGCGCGGCAAAAAACGAGATTTACAGTCCTATTCAAACAAAAAAAACACAGCTATTTTGAAGATTAATTATTGATAAATGTGTCTTTCCCCTCTTTGGCATTATATCACTCGATGTTTTTCTTCCTCATTTTTGGAATTATTGGGGGGGGGGCAAATTATATGCTCACCCGCAATATTTTCATTGGGGGGGGGGGGGGCGACCGCAACCCAGCCCCAGGATTGACGCCATGGGAGCGGGTGTCCCCCTCCCATTGTAGGGAGCTTTTGCAAATTTGGGGCTTTAAATTGTGCGATTTGGCGCATACCCGAGACCAAAATATATGATTCGTAGTTCAAGCTATAGAATCAAACATACATAATGTATGCATATTAAAAAGTGGGAGGAACAATCACCTCCACTTTCAAATTATGGGGGAGGGGCATGTCCCCCTCCCCATCCCCTGCCTGTTGTCGCCCATTTTTCAAGTACCGCGTGACTAGACCCATGACACGGGTCCCTTGAGTTAGTTTCAGTAGGCCTATGCTCAACTGATGCAGATGTCGACCCTGAAGAAGATGACTGGTGCTCCTTCAATCAATTGGATGTTGTGTGGCAAGATCGGTAGAGCGCGCGCTTTCTGATCTAGAGATCCCGAGTTCGAACCCTGCCCACTCCGTTTGTCCTTCAGCAAGACAATTAATCCACATTGCTGCTCTCTACCCAGGAGTATAAATGGGTACTTGGTCGGGTGTTAATTAGCCTTCAGCGCCCGTTGGGCAGCTTGGGCTAGTATGCTCCCCTGGGAGTTGAGATGGTGCACAAGATAATTGTGCGGGTTTGAACTGTACCTGATGACCAAGGGTAATAATGCGCCTCTGAATAGGCAACTAGATAGATGGCGCTCTATAAAAGCTATATATTATTATTATTATTATCATCAACAATATGCCTAGATATATGCATCATGAATTAATGGAACGGGTGCATTTGGAGTGAATAAATTAGTAAAGGAAGTTTGTCTTTACCTAGACATGTAGGACTAAGTAGTGCAGCTATGCTCCTTTATAGCCTGCATGAAGGCGTCAAATGGTCAATAGCTATAAAAGCGGGAGGCTGATTCAATATCCTAAAAAGGCCCTTGGTATGATACTATTGATGGACGATTTACCATGCGCTAGGAAGTTTGTTAGGCCTATACGCGCTCTATGTCTTCTGAAATGCGGTGAGCGTCGATCCTCGCGCACGGGACTGAATTGGAAGGATTCTTCAAACTGATATAGGTGCGCTATTGCTAGTGGTACTAGGGAACGACTGTTATGTTCTTCTTTATCGTTGATAACATCATTATCAGCACACATTAAATAAAACATGATAATAATGAATGATATAGACACATTTGGCCTAACGTCGGGTCGTCATTTTTTTTTTTTTTTTTTGCCAAACGATGGGGGGGGGGCACGTCCCCCCCGTGCTCCCCCCCCCCCCCCCCCCCCCCGTAGCTACGCCACTGACAGTGGCGTAGCGAGGGTCAACGGATTGGGGGGGCACAACTGCGAGGGAGCGGAGCGACGAAGCCCGAGGGCGCGTAGCGCACGAGGGGGGGGAGGGTGTGGGAGGGGGGTGTCCCCCCTCCCACGGTAGGGAGCTTTTGCAAATTTTCACTTGAAATAATGCAATCTGGTGCATACCTTGGAAGGAAATTTGATAATACTTAATTAAAGAAATCAGGACTTAAATCATCTCCCTCATGATAAAGTATACAAACACAATCGAACCTACGTGTATACACACACACCAGACTCGAATACGACAACGTCGTATATATATTATCCGTGCTTGTCTACACGTATTTGGGGGAGGGTGTGGGAGGGGGTGTCCCCCTCCCACAGCAGGGAGCTTTTGTATTTTTGGGCGTGAAATTGTGCGATTTGGTGCACACTTACGACGTAATTTCACGTTATATGAAGTATATAAGTATGGAACCAAACATACATAATAGGAGGGGGACAATCTCCTCCACTTTGATGTGGGGGGACATGATATTCCACTTGGATTTGCGTTCAGCGCATATGGACAGAATCTACTGATATTGTATTTTCTGTGACGGTGTGCTAAAGATGAGGGTTTAATAAACTTCGTTTTAGGTGTGCGTTTGAGAAATTACACTGCCCAACACAGTTCGAAAAGTGAGTTCCCGCAACCGAAATGAAACTTGCAATATGAGAAACATTATGCGCGCGAAGCGCGCGGCAAAAAACGAGATTTACAGTCCTTTTCAAACTTAAAAACTTATGAAGATTTATTATTGATAAACGTGTCTTTTCCCTCTTTGGCATAATGTCACTCGTTTTTTTTCTTCATTTTCGGAATTATTGGGGGGGGGGGGCGAAATGATATGCTCGCCCCCCCCCCCCCCCCCCCCACAATATGCCAAGATATGAATCATGAATTAATGGAACGGGTTCATTTGCTGTAGTGA
>JBAMJV010011771.1:40000-53287 GCA_037951105.1 Echinarachnius parma
GAAAAATGCGATGGAATCATTACAGATCATTTTCAAAAAATCACAGAAACTGCTCGCTGCGAACCTCCACGAAAGGTGGTCTATTCAGAACCTTCAATAGCTATTCATTCAACTTCAAAGCGGGTTATGTAACCACTAGACTGGCTATTGTCCGCACCGAGCTCTGTGCCTGGAAGGCGAGCAGTTTCTGTGATTTTTGAAAAATTATCTCTTGCGATATCACCTTATTTTATGCTTTGTAGACTAAAGCAATCATATTTGTTTTTTAGATGAGCTTGCTAAGGGGTATGACAGCTAATCTATGCCCAAATATGATTCATTTTTATGCTTTGGATTTCAATGTGCGTCGCTCTGAAAACGTGATAAGTTTCTTTTGGAACCCTGTTTAGTAGTACTGCTACTACTACTGCTATTATTACTACGACTACTACTACTACTACTACCACTAATACTACTACTATTATTACTACTATTTATACTGCTACTACTACTTCTACTACCACTACTACTACTACTACTACTACTACTACTACCACCACTACTACTACCACTACCACTACCACCACAACCACCACCAATATCACTACCACTACCTCTACTACTACTACTACTACTACTACTACTACTACTACTACTACTACTATTACTACTACTACGGCTACTAATAACTACTACTACTACTACTACTACTACTACTACCATCATTTGCAAAAGTTTAAGACCACCCTTCCAAAATGCAATAACTCAAAGAACAAAACAAATTGACATTGTGCTACTGACCACTGTAGGGAAACATGTTATGAAATCATTCAATGAGACAAAAGAATGCATTCCAAATTATTGAAATACCCACAAATTCCCAGGTGGTCTTAAATCTTTGCAAATGATGGTACTACTACTACTACTACTACTGCTACTGCTGCTACTTCTACTGCTACTACTGTTACTACTACTCCAACTACTACTACTACTACTAGGTGTTACAAAAAACCTGTTATGTTTTTAACCCTAACCTTAACCACCACCAATACCAGAACCACTAATACTACTATTATTATTACTGCTACTACTACTTCTACTACCACTGCTACTACTACTACTACTTCTACTACCACCACCACCACCAATACCACAACCACTAATACTACTACTATTATTACTGCTACTACTACTTCTACTACCACTGCTACTACTACTACTACTTCTACTACCACCACCACAACCACCACCACCACCACCACGACCAATACCAGAACCACTAATACTACTACTACTATTATTATTACTACTATTTCTACTGCTACTACTACTTATACTACCACTAATACTATTACTACTATTACTACTGCTACTACCGCTACTCAGTGCCGCTGCCGCTGCTACTACTACTACTACTGCTGCTGCTACTACTACTGTTACTACTGCTACTACTACTGCTAATAATGCTACTACTACTACTACTACTACTACTAATAGTACTGCTGCTACTACTACTACTACTACTACTACTACTAATAGTACTGCTGCTACTACTACTAATAGTACTGCTGCTACTACTACTACTACTACTACTAGTACTACTACTACCACTACCACCACCACCAATACCACTACCACTTACCACTACCTCGACTACTACTACAACTAGTACCACCACCACCAATACTAGAACCACTAATACTACTACTATTATTATTACTATTTCTACTGCTACTACTACCACTAATACTACTACTACTATTATTACTACTATTACTACTGCTACTTCTACTACCACTACCACTACCGCTACTGCTGCTACTACCGCTACTGCTGCTGCTGCTACTACTACTACTACTACTACTACTACTACTACTGCTGCTGCTACTACTACTACTACTACTACTACTGCTGCTACTATTACTACTACTGTTACTACTGCTACTAGCTACTACTACTACTACTGCTACTACTACTGCTAATAATGCTACTACTACTACTACTACTAATAATAATAATAATAATAGTACTGCTGCTACTACTACTACTACTACTACTACTACTACTACCACCACCACCACCAATACCACTACCACTACCACTACCCACTACCTCTACTACTACTACTACTACTACGGCGACTAATAACTACTACTACTACTACTACTACTGCTACTACTACTACTATACTACTACTACTACTACTACTACTACTACTACTACTACTACTACTACCATCATTTGCAAAAGTTTAAGACCACCCTTTCAAAATGCAATAACTCAAAGAAAAAACAAAGTTAAACATATTCATTTTTCAGACATACTTTTATTTGCAACGTATTTGTATCGCACTTGAACTGCTGTTTGACATTGTGCTACTGACCACTGTAGGAAACATGTTATGTAATCATTCAATGAGACAAAAGAATGCATTCCAAATTATTGAAATACCCACAAATTCCCAGGTGGTCTTAAATCTTTGCAAATGATGGTACTACTACTACTACTACTGCTACTACTGCTGCTACTACTACTACTATTACTACTGCTACTACTACTACTACTACTACTACCACTAATACTACTACTACTACTATTATTACTACTATTACTACTGCTAATACTACTTTTACTACCACTACTACTACTACTACTACTACTACTACTACTACTACTACTTCTGGTTCTAGGACTACTACCCCCTGGACAACCACCCCCCGGACGATTACCCCCCCCCCCCCCGGACAACTACTCCCCTAGGACAATTACCCCCCGGAAAACTACCACCCGGACAATTACCCCCCTAGGACAATTACCCCCAAGACAATTATCCCCCAAGACAACTACCCCCAAGACAATTACCCCCCAAGACAACTACCCCCCAAGACAATTACCCCCCAAGACAATTACCCCCCAAGACAACTACCCCCAGACAACTACCCCCCGGATTATTACCCCCCAAGACAACTACCCCCCGGAATATTACCCCCAGGACGATTACCCCCCAGACAATAACCCCCCCCCCCCGGATAATACCCCCCAGACGATTACCCCCCCCCCCCCCCCCCGGACAATTGAACTCCAAGACAATTTAACCCCAAGACAATTGGCCCAAGACATCTTCCCTTAAGACCAGTGGCGTAGCTAGGGTCAACGGATGGGGGGGGGGGAGCGATTTGGTGCATATCCTATACAGTAATATTATATGATACGTAGTTCAAGCTATGGAATCAAACATACATAATGTATGCATATTAAAAAGTGGGAGGGACAATCACCTCCACTTTCAAATGCATGGGGGGGGGGGGGGGGAGGCATGTCCCCCTTCCCGTCCCCCGGGTGCATTGTGTGCATTCAATTTCGCCAATTTTGTTACCGCAGTTGTATTTAGTAGTTCAAAATCGTTTTTTAGCATTATAATTCAATATATTGATCATTCGGAAACATTTTGTTTGCATTCGATTTAGAACGTATTTTGATTTCGAGTAAATTCGTGATTACGTAATACCGCCCTCCGGAAATCCGTTGGCGCGATTGAATGCAAATAGCGTGTTTTTTTTTAAATTGAATGCTACAAGTGGTACATCACTAGATTGAAGAGCAAAATCGTATGAATATAATGAAATTTTGAACCAAAATTGCAAGCCATCAGCTCAATTTTGTGAAATTGAATGACACGCTTATTGAAACGATTGAAAAGCTTACAAAATTGGCCAAAAAAACATATAGAACATGTGATATGCCTAGGTCACAAATGCACCGGATGCCGCACAATCTTTTTACCTACATTTCAGATTGGAATATCGTACGATGTCTGCAGTATATTCGTGTATTGGCAGTCCCGTAGCATGGGGGTGCGTAGGCCTACACCCCCCATTCAGAAAGGTACACTTGTTATCGTTCTCGGTCTCGGGCAGCGATCGGTCCATTTGACATTTGACGACCCCAACTCCCTGCTTACAAAACTAGAACAGTGGTCTAAATCAGCGACGGACCCCCCCCCCCCCCCCCCCCCCCTCACACACACTTACACAACTCAACCAGTGTTCCTGGTCCCGTTTTTGCAAATACGCACCAAACCCACCCCCTTGAAAAATCCAGGGGGTGTATTCTGAAAATTGTCTTTTCCCTAATATTGTATTATCCTCGGTTTATTACAAAACCGGTATTCTGAAAACTCTCATAACTTTTGTATTGAAAGTATGATAGGTGTACTACACATCGGCACTGTTTTTAATATCGGCACCCCGCGTAATATTTGTTTTTGCGCGTGTTGTAAAAAATCGCGCATGAGATGATGCGCGCTACCCTTAAAAACTGAACTGGTCGAAATTTTGAGGAGAAATAATGCGTTGATCGTCCGCTACGAGTAATACGATAAATAATACCAACATCGCACAAGAAATTTTGAGTTGCGTGCACTGTCAATGAGGGTTGAGGGGGTGCCGGTATTAAAAACACTTTGAACTCGTGAAGCCAAAAAACAGCGCGCGCGTTCGAAGGCGATATCTCGAAATATAATTAATGTATCGCAAATCTGATCATCGCATCGGAATCTGCACTATTTTCTCAATATGTGAGTACAATTTCAAGAAATTTGAATGATTTTTAAGTCTTAAACTGTCGGAAATGTTTTAGGGTGCCGTTGCGGGGGTCACTCAATCATACTATTTTTTACTAACCCCCCCCCCCCCCCCCCCCCCCCCCAATGAGGGGTTCTCAATTTTAGGTACTTGGTCTCGGCTTGGAAATGTTTTACTAAATAACTCCCCCTCCCCCTTTTAAAAAATCCTGGGGGTGTATTCTGAAAATTGTCTTTTCCCTAATATCGTATTATCTTTGGCTTATGACAAAACCGGTATTCTGAAAACTCTCATAACTTTTGTATTATCTCTGAAAGTTTGTTAACCTCTATTAGCTGGCGCGCCTTGCCACGCATTATTGATAAGCGCGTTCGCGCAAGCAGAGGTGGAAAATGCATAGAAGTATGAATAAACAAACCAACCCGTTTATAACTGTCTCTTTTCTTTTATCTCATTATGAAATTATCATAAATTCTACTCATATGCCGAGACAGCTATGGGGCTGTATTTTCCTTTTGTTATATCTTGTTTAAAAATATTTAAAGACATTTATTTGAGATTTTAAAGAGCTCCCTATGTTTGTTGTGTGTATAGGTGTGTGTACGTGCGGAAAAGTTAGAAAATACGACTGAGGGGGAGAAAATTCCATTGAATATCTAACCATCGGCTTTTAAGTAAGCTGAAATACTACGGAATTCGTGATGGGACCCTAAGCTGGATATCAACTTGGTTGACTACCAGGACTCAACGAGTGGTTGTTGATGGAGAGGCTTCAACGTCGGTTCATGTCACATCAGGAGTGCCTCAGGGCACAGTTCTAGGTCCTCTGATGTTCCTCTTATTCATAAATGACATTGGTGACGAGGTCGATTCTACCATCAAATTATTTGCGGACGATTGCCTTTTGATGCGGAGAATAACATCTGTAGATGACACGGTAAAACTTCAATCAGATATGGACAGACTTTTGGAGTGGGCTGATCGGTGGCAAATGCAATTCAACGCCAAGAAATGCTACTCAATGCGAATTCACAGAAAGAGGCATCCCATTATGCACACGTATAATATGAGGGGAGATGATCTTCTAGGTGTGGCCAGCAAAGCATATCTTGGTATCGAGCTACATGAGCGTCTAAGCTGGAAATCTCATGTAGATGCGGTCACAAACAAGGCCTCGAGGACCCTTGGATTCATTCGGAGAAATCTTGGAAGACAATGTCCAACAGAAGTGAAAAAACTGGCATACATCTCTCTCGTACGGTCCCAGCTAGAGTATGCTTCGGTAGTATGGGACCCCAACAAGCAGAACCAGATAGACCAACTAGAGAAGATCCAAAGACGTGCACTTCGTTTCATTTGTGGAAACTACCAGCGTGATGCCAGTGTAACATCCATGCGAGAACAACTTAATCTCCAAACTCTTGAAGAAAGAAGAAAACGGGCACGATTGTCAATGTTCTACAAGATAGCAAATAACAACATTGCGATTCCAATACCGGATTACATCAAACCGAGGGAGCGAACTACAAGGAGGAGTCAACAACAACGATATATGAGACTAGGCTCTTCAATGGACACTTACAAATTTAGTTATTTCCCCAGGACACTAAAGGACTGGGACGAGCTACCTCAGAACATCGTCGAACTGCCTTCTTTGGAGCAGTTCAAGGTGGCTCTTGAAACAATTTAGTTCCCTTTACAGGAACTGTACCGCATAGAGCTGTATATAACAACTCTATGCTTTTCCCTCATCTAGATGCTGAACAGGCGTTGATGAGTATTACCATAGAACTAGAACATATGAAAATCCCATTCTTACAAAAATACTCTTTGACCAAAATATTAATTTCTTGAACTTTGATTGAAAATCCGTGCGCGAACCTAGTTAGATGCGCGCATTCAAAGAAAATGCGACACATACACAATTTAACCCACTCTGATTGGCTGAGGGGGCATATCAACATTTTGTAACAACAATTTTGATTGGTTAACTCAGCAATAATGGGCGTGGTCAGGGAAAGATATGATGCCCTTAAGACAATTTTCAGAATACCGATTTATGACAATTTTAGTGGTGTATTATCTTATGGACTTATGACAAAAGATAATACAAAAGATAAGACGATTTTCAGAATACACCCCCTGGGTACACCACTGAGTAGTAGTAGTAGTAGCAGTAGCAGTAACAGTAGTAGTCGTAGTAGTCGTAGTAGTCGTAGTAGTCGTAGTAGTCATGGTAGTCGTGGTAGTCGTGGTAGTCGTAGTCGTGGCAGTGACAGTGTCAGTGGCAGTGGCAGTGGCAGTGTCAGTGGCAGTGTCAGTGTCAGTGGCAGCGTCAGCGTCAGCGTCAGCGGCAGCGGCAGCGGCAGCGTCAGTGGCAGTGGCAGTGTCAGTGTCAGTGGCAGTGTCAGCGGCAGCGTCAGCGGCAGCGGCAGCGTCAGCGGCAGTGTCAGCGTCAGTGTCAGTGGCAGTGTCAGTGGCAGTGGCAGTGTCAGTGGCAGTGGCAGTGGCAGTGTCAGTGTCAGTGGCACTGTCAGTGGCAGTGTCAGTGTCAGTGGCAGTGTCAGTGGCAGTGGCAGTGTCAGTGTCAGTGGCAGTGGCAGTGTCAGTGGCAGTGGCAGTGGCAGTGTTAGTGGCAGTGTCAGTGGCAGTGTCAGTGGCAGTGGCAGTGTCAGTGGCAGTGTCAGTGTCAGTGGCAGTGTCAGTGGCAGTGTCAGTGGCAGTGTCAGTGTCAGTGTCAGTGTCAGTGGCAGTGTCAGTGGCAGTGTCAGTGTCAGTGGCAGTGGCAGTGTCAGTGTCAGTGACAATGTCAGTGGCAGTGTCAGTGGCAGTGTCAGTGGCAGTGTCAGTGTCAGTGACAATGTCAGTGTCAGTGGCAGTGTCAGTGGCAGTGGCAGTGTCAGTGTCAGTGTCAGTGTCAGTGTCAGTGGCAGTGTCAGTGGCAGTGTCAGTGGCAGTGTCAGTGGCAGTGGCAGTGTCAGTGTCAGTGGTAGTGGCAGTGGCAGTGTCAGTGGCAGTGGCAGTGTCAGTGTCAGTGTCAGTGTCAGTGGCAGTGGCATTGGCAGTGTCAGTGGCAGTGTCAGTGGCAGTGTCAGTGACAGTGTCAGTGGCAGTGGCAGTGTCAGTGGCAGTGGCAGTGTCAGTGACAGTGTCAGTGGCAGTGGCAGTGTCAGTGGCACTGTCAGTGGCAGTGGTAGTGTCAGTGTCAGTGTCAGTGACAGTGTCAGTGTCAGTGGCAGTGTCAGTGTCAGTGTCAGTGGCAGTGGCAGTGTCACTGTCAGTGGCAGTGGCAGTGTCAGTGTCAGTGGCAGTGTCAGAGGCAGTGGCAGTGGCAGTGTCAGTGTCAGTGTCAGTGTCAGTGTCAGAGTTAGTGTTAGTGTTAGTGTTAGTGTTAGTGTTAGTGTTAGTGTTAGTGTTTGTGGTAGTGGTAGTGGTAGTGCCAAGTGGTAGTAGTATTAGTAGTAGTAGTAGTAGTAGTAGTAGTAGTATTATGCGTACCCAGGTGGGGGGGGGGGGTCAAAACCTTTGTGATGAGCACGAAATTGTTGAAAGTACTTGGTCTCGGCTTCAAAACATTTTGAACCTCCTCCCCACCCACGGAGAGGGTTTCACAACTTTAGGTACTTGGTCTCGGTCTCAAAAATTTTGAAAGTACTTGGTCTCGGTCTCGAAAATTTTGAAGTTATTTGGTCTCTGCTTGGAATTTTTTACTAAATAACCCCCCCCCCCCTTTTAAAAAATCTTGGGTACGCCACTGCTCATCAACATCTATAAATGAGAAGAGATAATAATATATTATTTGATTTTAATACCGACTTTGCACTTTTCTACAATTCTTAAGTTATTAACTGTAATACTGTAATATACTTAAACTAAATCAAAATGCACCAATGCTTTATTCAGGTGAGTTCTCTGATCTAGGCATATCAGGGGCGTCGATCCTGGGGGGGCAGCGCCCCCCCCCCCCCCCGAGTGATATGGCAGTGGGGCTTTTTGATCTCTCAGTGGTCACTCTGGAAAACATTTCAAATTTCGCCCCCCCCCCCCCCCCCCCAATCGCAAAAACGGATCGACGCCCCTGAGGCATATCATTTTAGTTCGACTAACTAAACTATACATTAAATGAACACAAACTTCTAAAGTGAAAACTAATCATCATGAATCAGTATGGTAATTAGGTGTACACAGAGTCATGTTGATGAGTATGCATATGATAGAGATCATTTTTGATGATGGCCATACTGCTCATCAAGCTGCTATACAAACACTGCACACTTTATCAACACATTTTTTGTTTTAAGTGGTTTTTATTCCTCCAAATTATATGCAATACATTTACAATTGAATATACATACTGAACAAAATATACATATACAATTATAATGAACGAAAGTAGAAACAAATCAACTGTATATTCCTGACTTCATGGAATAAACATAATGGAGGTATAACACATACACACACGCATACGTACACACACACACACACACACGCACACCGACACCCCTCCCCCCCTTGAAAAATCCTCACCGACAGGGCGCCCCTTGCAAAAGCCTCACCGACACCCCCATCAAATATTCTTCACCGACAACGCCCCCCCCCCTCGAAAAATCTTCACCGACACTTCTCCCCCCCCCCTCAAAAAATCTTCACCGACACCCCCCCCCCCCTCGAATAATCCTCACTGGCAAAATATCCATGTACAATTATAATGAACGAAAGTAGAAACAAATCAACTGTATATTCAATTTCCTGACTTCATGAATAAACATAATGGAGGTATTATAACACATACACACACGCAATGCACACACACACACACACACACACTCATACTGACACCCCTTGAAAAAGCCTCACCGACAGGGCGGCCCTTGCAAAATCCTCACCGACACACCCCTCAAAAATTCTTCAACCAACAGCAGCTCCTATGTCCAGGGGTGGTGCCCCCCCCCCCCCTCGAAAAATCTTCACCAACAACCCCCCTCCCCCCTCGAATAACACTCACCGGCACCCCCCCCCCCCCCCCCCCCCCCCCCCCACTTTGAAAATTCTTCAACAACACCCCCCTCAAAATGTTTCACCAACTTCCACACTCCTCCACACACACACACAGACACAAACACACAACACTTACCACATGTGTACATGTACGCACACTTACGCATACACACACATACACGCATACACAAACAATACATTCACACACACATCACACAATTTTTTTAAAGGAATAGTGTATTGGTCAAACTTAAGTTTAGTAACAAAAAACCTGCACCATTACGGTACAGCGGTACAGTAAAGCGGTTTCTGCCCAGCAATAATATACAATGAGACAATGAATAGGCTGCGATTCAAAGATATACCCACCCTTATAACCGGCAAAATTAAAACACCCTACAGCAATCACCTTCCGCACATCACACGCAACGGACACAATCAGACACTCAAACACACGCACACATAATAATCATCTTACCTGTACATTCGGTCACCCTGAGCCCGCCATCATTCACGGGGCGAGCCGCGCAGACGGTGTCTCCGCACCCCTGCAAGTCAATTAGAGGCTCACGCTGCTGCGTGTGTGTCTCCGACTCCTCTGCCAGCGATCCCCGCACGACCGTACCGGAGCCTGGAAGGTCCGAATATCCCTAATCCTAGCTCCTAACTCGCCACAACGGCGTCTAAAACCCTACTAATACTATCCCAATTACACTCCACAACTATAAACAGCCTCAAAGGCACTGCCACACGAGGGGAATCCTAACTATAAACTAACAATAACACTAACTAACTAACTGCACTAATTACATCAAACCCAACTGATGCACCTGCACCGCAAACACAAACACGTCATTCGCGTCTCGAGGCGTGAAGGCGAGTGAGCGAACGTTTAGTTTACAAACGGCTCATCTACCGATCGAACCTTTGCCTATTCACTGACCGCTATGGCCTCTGAAACCAGTTCCAAAGTCCATATGTCACGGTCCAGCCCCTATTCTATTATAGAGAAGTTACACGGGAACCCCTGTCCGAACCTAACAAAGCATTGCATAACTTTCTACCGACGGATCGCGCATGCGAACCATATCACGCTCAGTCTCGCGTAGGGAGTTGGAACTCCCTAGATATCTATTCAAACCTGGCTGGGGGATATGAATGCAATATCGCCACTGTTGCCTGACTTTGGCCAGGCTGTCAACTATGACAGTATAGTAGCATAAGAGTTATACTAACCTACTAGTCCAGTCAATATATGGTCTTGACCTCGGCAAAATTGCAACACGGGATTTTTTTTTCGGAATTCTGTTCAGGAAAACTCCCCTAACAACCAAAAAAAAGTCCCAAGAAATCGAAGTTGCGGAAAGTGGTTTAATTTGCATAATATGCAAATTAGGTATTGTTTTGATGTAAAAATATTAAATTAATTGTTTAAAATATTTTATATACTATATTGACGCCAGAAAGTATGGCAACCCAATATTAGGATCATAAGTTACACCCGATGAAACGCATACCCGTACTAAGTAATTACTACATAATTTGCATAATATGCAAATTAGGTATTGTTTGAATGTAAAAATATTAAATTAATTGTTTAAAAATATTTATAACCTATATTGACGCCAGAAAAGTATGGCAACCCAATATTAGGATCATAACGTACACGATGAACGCATACCCGTACTAGTAATTACTACATAATTTGCATACTATGCAAATTAGGTTTCCCCAAAAATCAAATATTCCATATTGTTGAACAAATAGACTTGATCGAGTGGATGCAAATGATAAAAGCCTTAATATTTTTAAGGTCAGATATGAAACAGGTTAGGGTGACACGCAATCGAAACATTAGCATCATTAGTACTTTGCATATTATGCAAATGAGCTATAGTTTGATTGGATCAATATGAAGTTCTGTATTGTTTAAAAAACTAGATGCACTATCATAGCCAGAAGAGAGGTGCACATCTTGTATCAAAAGCCAAGAATACCATAACACACGGTGACACGTATATCAGTTCAACATAATTTGCATATAATTTGCATAATATGCAAATTAATGTCCACAAAATGGTAAAATATTGCACATTTCTTTTAAAAAAAACGGACTTGATTGAGTGAATACAAACGATAAAACCTACATTTTTCAGGTCAGTAGTAGCAAGTAATTTTTGTTGAGACATCCTACCAAAACAGTAGGCCTGTAATTAAAGTGCTTTGCATTATGCAAATGAGCTATTGAAACGGTTACTGATAATTTTAGTTTCGATGTAACTTTGCATTTACAAATGAATGAAAACTATAGGCTACAGAATGGTAATCAATTTTGTACCAAGTTTCAACAAACACATTTATGGACTCATCAATCGTGATAGATGATACATAAATTGGGGATATTATTTCTATTATTAGTATTTATCTGCATATAGATTCCCCATATTTCATTGGTACAACGAAATTTCAATGAAGATTTGCATTTAGAAACATAGTTATGTATATCAGTAGTCAGTTTTCACAGTAAAGACATAACTGCTCATATGATATCGAGAAATAATAAATAGCGTAACTTGCTTTGAACAATGCAAATAATTTAGCCTTTTTTATATTATAACATTCTAGGTTTTAAAACTGTTGAACAAAAGCGTATAACAGCAGAGATTTATTTCAAATTTCAGCAAACATAATGGCATGTTGTCCGTACAAGTCAATTGCATCATTGCATGCTAACATGAAAGTCGACAGCGAGAATGATGGTAATTATAAGCCCGGGGGGCCACTACAACTATATTGCTGTACACACGCGCGACCAAAAAAAACACGCGTAAAAAAGGGTCCTTAATCTTGCCGATCATGCGCGTCACGCGTTTCGGGTGTCAAAAAGGCCAAAATCAGTAAAAAAAAAGGGTATGTTTGTGGAGTTAAACACCAATCCGAGGGGGGGGGGGTTCTGTCCTCCATAGAAAGGGGGGTATCATGCGTGACCAAGGACTTGCCAAAAGCACCCTAAGCGAGTATTTGCGTGGTGCAAAAAAATACACCCTAAGTATATAAGTGTGATTATCGGTAATTTGATACCCTGTGCAAGTAATCAATTTTTTGTAACCCCACTAAGCAAGTTATAACTAATTTTGATACCCTAAGCAAGTTAATCACCATTTTAGTACACCCCCCCACCGCCCGACCACCCACCACAATTCCACCCACACTGCCCGACCAAATCAAAATTATATGTAATACCCCCCTCATTACACAGCAAGTGATAACTATTTTTGGATACCCTAAGCAAAGTAAGCTGAGTTTTTGAGAGACCCTAATACGAGTAATTCCATCTTTTTGCTGACCCTAAACTGTAGTATTTATCAGCCTAAAAAAGATACCCCATTTATCCCTGCTTTTGGGTGCAATTGCGTCCCATCTCGACGATCCTCGAGTATCTCCGCCTGACCTACACAAAAAAAAAATCCTACTACTTCCCTCGTTTTCCTTGGTCACGCATGATACCCCCACCTCTACCCCTTCAATGAGGAAAGGACCCCCCACCCCCCCCCCCCCCCCCCCCCCCCCCCCCGGGAAACAAATACGCGTAGGCGTATCTTTTTCCCCAAACTTGTTTAAATAGAGAGGCAATTGACAGTAGACCTAGTTTAGGGGTATGTTTTAGGGGTTCTACTGGTTTTGGGGGCAAAATTGTCAAAAAGTACGCGAAAATACTTGAATA